>PVHP010011820.1:0-44309 GCA_004024765.1 Zapus hudsonius
CAGCAAGCATAAACAGCTGGAGCTCAAACTGGCTCTACCTACCTTACAAGATCCTTCCCCAGTGACACCTCCTCAAACAGGCTTCTGGAGACTAAAGTAGGAAGGTTAACCTTAATCAAAAATCCCTAAGGCTATGGGGGACACACAGTCACATTCAAAGCACCACAGTTATCTAATTGCTGGAGGGAGTAACCATTGTCACCTTTTTACTAATAGATCCATGCTAGGCACAGAGTACTAAATACCTTGGTTAGCTAGAAATATACTCCTTGATTCATTGAACTTGGCTTTGAGAAGCCCATAAACAGTTCTGGGCATGAGGCTGTGGTACACATTTTTCATCAGATGGGTGTGGGTGGAGTGCATGTGCTCATGTGTGTGTGTTGCCTCACTGAACAAATTTGGAAGGTAAGATTCAACAACACATGTAATATTGAAGAAATCCAGGAGTGTGTGCATCCGTGCTTCTGTTCCCATTCATTCAGGCAGTTCAAACGACTGGAATAATTTAAGATTCTGGAAATTATTCTACAATTCAAAAGTATGCAGTTAATTTTTTTCTTGGAGCTGCAGTCCTATGACCAGAAATTATTTCCTACCTAAGCATCTGATACCCTGACAATGCATTTTAATAGAAATGATCACAAACATCATTTCCATTCGAGTATAACAGAAGGTCATCAGGACTTTTCTGAAGGACAAAGAAGCCACCTGACCTGACCTTGCTAACAGGCAGTTGCTCAGGGGTTCACACTTAGTCATGGCATTCTGTCCCAAAGTCTTATACTCTGCAAGTATTGACATTCTTTTGTGGCAGGGAACTCCAAGATGAGGATGGGGGTGGGTGGGTGTCATTGGCTCTGCTGGTCCTTCTGAAGATGCACACAGGTGGTGAGCCCTAGCCACTTACCTGCTTTCTTCCCTTCTGACCAGCACTTCTGGGCACTCCTCTTTGCCCCAACCTGGTTTAGTGGCAACAGAATGGTCTTCAGACCAGGAGAAGGTGCACATGCCACACTGATAGCAACTTTACCACTTTGGAAGCAACCACCATATGTTCCAAGGATCCAGTGCTTCACAGGAGCCTCAGGGGCAGTGTGATCGATGCAATGTGGCCACTGAGGAGTGTAGAAGCCTGCCTTGGAATTTGAAAGGGAAAAAGCAGAGGGCAGAGGGCAACCAGGTGCAGCAGGGGCATTGAATGCCAGGAGACTACAAGCTTGGACACAGAATCATGTAATCATTTAAAAGGAAGATTGAGAAAGATGTTAGTTTTCTCTTTTGTGTGAAGCATGAAAAGGTATGAATGAGCGAAGGAGTCAGGGTGGCCAGCCTCCAAGGACAACATGCCTTTCTGGCTGTGCAGAATGGTGTAACTAATTGCCATTAGTCCTTCATGGGAGCTGCTGGAGTTAGTCCTCCATGACTCCCCAATGACTTATTTCTCCTCTCCACCATCCTCCTTCTACTCTCTCTGGGAGAAAGGGTCCTCTTGGCTCCCTCTGTATTTTCTGTCTTCCCTCCCCTCCAGTAACATGGTTCCTTCCTTAAAATTCCATTTTCTGAAGCTTCAGTTATTTTATGTCAAAAAACATCTTAACTATATAATATGAAATATATAAACAGTTCATAAATTAAAGTGGCAAGCTGTTCTGGGTAACATGGTGTCGTCTCATACCCTCCCACAGTACCTTGATTGGAGTGTGATTCATCCAGTGAACCGTCCAACAAATCTGCCCTGTATATTCTACCTGCCCGTTATTCAACTAGGTTCTTTGTTCACATTATGGCCATGCATGTGCTGATGCCACCTTTAGCTTGCTTAGTAAGGATCATGAAGCAGAAGAGCTGTGATGCTGAAAATCCAGGTATTTCAAAGAAGCTAGGAAATGCTCCTGTAAATGAAAATTTCTCTACTTAATAAGGAAAGAAAAAAGTATTTAGAATTTGCTAATATCTGTGGCAAGTTGAATCTCTTGCCTGCTAGCAAAGAAGAAATTCATGCTAGCATTGCCGCATCACTCCTAAAGCTGCAAAAGGGGCCACAGCACATGGTACATTACACTCTTGGTGAAGATGGAAAGGCATTGACTTACAGAGTTTTGTACTCTTCAGCTTCAGGCATCCAAAGGGACTTGAACATATACCTCTAGGATACGAGGGTCCTGTCTTGGCTTCTCTCCCTTTGATCTCTTAGAACTTTGTTCCTGGAGCCACTTGCTTGGTTTTTGTTTTGCTTTGCTTACAGGTTTTTTTTGGCTCCTTTTCCAGATCACATGACTTTCACACAGGTTGCTGTATAATTTCCCTATAGCTGTTCTGGGCATAGCTCTCTCTCAAAATGCCCTCATATGGGTTCTGCAGGTACCTCCAGACACTAGGTCTCTGCAATGTTCCTCTGCTTGGAAATTTAAGTGGGCTCCAGTGGCTCATAATGGGGGCTCTTGAACGTGCACTGTTGTCCTGCAGGTTACTCTCCATCACATCCTCATCACACCCAGGGCATTCTAAGACAGATGGCCTTCCCCAGTGTCCTTTCCTGTATCACATGGGTCCTCATCTCACCCCCCACCAGAAATGGCTGTGTGCCTTTGTTTTGTTCCATTTTCTTCTTTTGACAGAAGTATACTGTTTGCTATTTTTTAATTGGCATGTAATATTAATATATGTTTATAAGGTATAGTGTTTTGATACACATGTACAATGAAATATGACCAGAGCAGGGTAATTGACATGTCCAAGACCCCAAACATTTATCATGTATTTATGTTAGAAACACTTAAACTCTTTTTTAAAAAAATATTTTATTTAATCATTTTCAAGCAGAGAGAGAGAGAGAGAGAGAGAGAGAGAGAGAGAGAGAGAGAGAGCGAGAGCGCCAGGGCCACCACCTTGTGGGTCTGGCTTATGTGGGACCTGGGAATTGATCCCGGGGCCTTAGGCACTGGAGGCAAGTGCCTTAACCACTGAGCAATCTTCCCACCCACACTTAAACTCTTATTTCTTATATTCTTATATTTTGAAACATACAATAAATTATTCTTAACTATCTAGTTTTTCTTCATGTAAATATTTTATTTAACCTTGAAGTTCATATAGTATATTTTCTCACCTCAGAGACACCCCATCACCATTGTAATAATTCTACTTCTCAGTTGATTTTGGAGTTTAAGCAAGCAAATAAATACATACACAAATAGCTCCACTCAACGGAGGCCTACTCCTTCATATCACCATACAGGGCTTGGTACATTATGACCTGTAACATTTTTTATGTGTCTGTAACTCTATGGTCAGAATGGCTCTTCTTGTCTCCTACAGTGACTTCTGGGAGTTCTCTATATAAAACAGGACTGAAAACCATCACATATTTATAAAATTCAATTTTAAGAACATGGTCTTCAAGGTTATAACATTTAAGAAGAAATTCACTCTGAAATTGAAGAGATGTTGTATGTGTTAAAATATAAGTTCAGTTATAACCTGATTGTTGGATCCTAAAGGAGTCTGTCTGTTTGAGTATTAAACCAAAATCTATGCTCTTTGGTAAATTATAGAGATCAACATAAATGCAGGGTGGGAAATTTCAGACTGCTTGGAGTTTCTGAAAGGAGGGCAAGGTCAAACCATTGTTTCATGATTCTTTTATTTGTTATTGTTTTTGACATTGGGGATAGAGTCTTGCCCTGTAATCTTGCCTGGCCTTGAACTCACTAAGTAGCTATGTGGTTCAAATTGGTCTCAAATTCACAGTTCTCCTTCTTCAGCCTCTGAATGTTGGAATTAAAGGTTTTCACTGCTATGCTGGACCTCAGCAAGGTGATTTAACTCTTTGACCTAACTCAGTAACAGTTTAAGAAGTTATGGGCTCCACACAACAGCTTTTTCCTAAGTATTTAGGAGAGAAAACACTTGTGGAATGAAGAATGCAGAGCATGTGAGTGGAACAGGTAAAGTGGAGAAGGAAAATTTTATCCAGGACTACTGCAAAGGGAAGAGGAGACCTCAATGCAGAGCTGAGCTCCATTCTGAATACAACATAGAAAAGGAGGAGTTGTAGCAGAGATCCTGAGGGTCATGGGTAGAAAATTACTGAGAGGAGGTATCATGAGTGAGGGATGCTGGCTGAGATATCCTACCAGGATTGCTGCTGAAGGCAGGCTAGGTGACATGGTGACTGGAGACCAGAGGTGTGGAGAGGAGTAGACATAGTCTCACGTGGAGGACGACCGTGTGTGGAGTATGGAATTTTGCTAAACTGACTTAGCAGGGTTCTTTGCACAAACTGGATATTAAACAAGAGATGCACAGATAGGAACATAGGAGAATGTCCAGGGCCTGACTGACATTTGGCAAATCAGAGAGTCTCTGCTGCACTGAGGGCATGTGTGGGAGCTGGACCATGGACGCCCGCCTGTTCCACAAACATTGCCAATGTTTCCTTCGATAAGTGAGGAACATGCAGGAGGGCATATGGACTGAGTCCTGCAGCGCTACCTTTCTGGCCCACACCATACTTAGCTGTTGTGCATTAAAAGAAACCCCCTCAAGATGTATCTGAATTGGGGATAACAACTCATTGTTTGCCCACTAAATGTTGTAACTCATTATGGACAATAAATTTAAAAAAAAAAGATGTATCTGCATCATTGATCTCCAATTCCATCTCAAGGAGGACATATGGAAGCTCAAAAGGAGCCATTTATAGCCAAACTCACTGAATGCATGTTCCACCTCAGTCAGTTAGTGTTTAGCCTTGACCGTCAACCATCTTCTGATAGTCTCACACTGCAGAACTGTACTGTGGTGGCTTCTTTTAAAGAAAATATATCAGTAGATAGAAAACATTGCTTTTATGAGTGATCAGGACAGAACTAGAATCTCCTCCAATATTTGGGGGATCTGTCTCCCTCTTGGGCAGTGGGACTTATCAGTAAGTCCTTGATACCATTTTGGTCACCTCTGCTGCTCTTTCCTTTAGACACATGGTCTTCCATTTGTCCTCAGCAATCTTGTCAAGAGGGGGACTTAGGGTGAAATATGAGCCTGATGGCTTAAGGATCAGTGGTGACCCTGGAATCAGACTCTGAAGGTTCCTTAGATTGACGTAGCCACTCACTTGGAAAAAATTCTTCTTTTATCTTCTTTCTCACAGAGACACTTTCCTTCCTGTTTATTCCTGTCATCCTCACTTTATTCCTTTGGCTGCAGGGCTGCCACCCTGCTGCTGTCTCTGTCTGGTGGGATCCTTGGCTTGCCAGGCCTGTGTGGATGGGTAGGTAGAGCCAGCATGCATCTGTGGGCTGTGTCCTCAGCTGGTCAGTGCAAGAAGAGCTTGGGTTGCTAGAACCCCCATGTCTGTGTCTTGGTGTCCACCAAAGAACTCTGAGTCCTGATGAGGACAGGGTGGACAGATTAGATAGTGATCCTCAGAAATAGAGGTTGAGCCTTCACTGGGTGAGGTAGAGACTGTTCCCAGAACAGTCAAGGGAAGTCTGAGAACAGGTGCTGGGGAAGGAGCACACAGGGCCTCAGTATATCTTTACTTCTCCAAGGGAATTTTGAGTCTTAGTACAGAAGACAGTAGTGATGGTTTGAATGTAAAGAGCTCCTGATGTTTGAACACTTGATTCCCAGCTAGTAGCGCTGTCCAGGAAGGCTGTGGAGACCTTTTAGGAGGAGGAGCTTTGCTGCACACAGTGTGTCACTGGAAGGTTTTATATAGCCTGGCCCCTCTTTATTCTCTCTGCTTCCTGACAGTGGAAAGATGTGATTTGGACTTCCCTCTATGGTCTGCCATGACTTACTTCCTTGCCATGAAGAAATTTCTCCTCAAAACTGTAAGCCAAATTAAATAAACCCATTTCCTTACATAAATTACTTCTCTTTGTGCATTTTTTCCCAGCAATGAGAAAATAACTGGTGAAAAATTATTTCCAAATTTCCTACTAATTATTTTTGCCAGTGATTTTTAATCACTCACCTTTTGTTTCCTGTCTCTAATGGGCACCAAGCCTCCCTTTCATAATTCCACTGTCTAAAGAGACTTGTCCTTGGAACTGTACAAGGAAATGAAAATGAATTCCTGTTATTAAAGGAAGCATTAAATGAAAGTTTCAAGTTAGAGATCTTGAAGAAGGCATTTAAATGAGGAAAGCAATTGAGGTTTAAGTAATGGAAAGGACTTTGTATAAGTCAAAAAATGGCCATGTACAGTCAGTACCCCTTGCTTCTTCTGAAATGGTTCTGAATAACTGTCCTGTTTCTGTGTGAATATGGTCTGGCTTCTCTGAGAGCAACATCTCAGGCCAGGGAAGATACTTCCAGTATCCAAGAAAACTATATTCACTCACCTCCAGCAAACATTTCCAATGTTGACTTGGTCAAAATTACTGGGAAAACTAACAAACAATGTTACACATGTCATCCACAATGCTCATTGTTTAAAAATATAATTTGGGGATATGCGTAGTTAAATGGTGAGTGCTTGTCTACTATGTTTGAGGCCCTATGTTTGATGCATAGCACTGGGGGGGGGGGAGAGAGAAAGAGAGGAGAGAGAGAAAAAAATAGCATTTTTTGCTTGTGTGTTTTATATCCTAAATCTTTTCAACCTAAACTATAGACATGATTTCTGCCTTCATTTTAGATTTTGTGTGGCTAACCAGTAAATGCTTCTTTCTCAATAAATTGAAAACTGAACATTCTAAGTAATTCTTTTAAGTAAACCACCCCTTCTTGATTTCCATATTGTTCATGGCATGTTCATTTACTAGATTAATTGATCAAAATTAAATTATGTCAGAAATATGTATAAAATATGTATATACAAAATAAACAAAATAAAAGCAATGAAAAACAAAACAAAATCCAAAGCAGCCAAAGCTTGGATGGAACCATCATTACTCTTTCTGTCATTACTTGTCACTTGCATGTTGTCACCAGCTGTTCAGGCCAGATGATTTTAAACTTAATTCTAGGCTTCAAATCCATAGCAAGAAGGAAAAAGTTTCATTGGCCTCAGGATCTCAGCAGAATCCTGTGGGGTGAGGCCATGTGGATCCTCCCTGGAAGAATGTCCTGGCTTGTGAACTGGAATAGGACACTTTGGTGGATCTTCATCAAGGACAAGTAAGGATCATGCCCTTTATGACTCCCGCTCCACAGGCAGTGCATACTTCCCTGTTTTGGGTCTTTTGTTACATTCCTGAAGAAACTGGGGCTGAAAATCAAAGTTACCCTGAATGAGTTAGGTTCTTCCAGGCCAGTATGTGAGAACACAGGACTCTAGTGGCCTGGTTTAATTGGAGGACTTCCCTGTGAGCCTTGGCATTCCCTGAGTGTCACCACTCTCCTTATCTTTCACACGGAGCAGAGAATTTCAGTACAGAACCTCCTCCATCATCCCTATGTTTATCTCTGAAATCTATTTTGAACCCACATATGCCAAATAGGTAGGTTAGAGCTTTTCTGGGTGATCACGACAGAACTAGAATTCTCCTCCAATATTTGGGGTATCTGTCCCCTCTTAGGCAGTAGGACTTATCTGTAAGCCCTTGACACAGTTTTGGTCACCTCTGCTGCTCTTGCCTTTAGACACATGGTCTTCCATTTGTCCTCAGCAAGGTTGTCAAGAGGGGAAATTAGGGCGAAACATGAGCCTGGCAGGCCTCTGATAAATACCTTTGAGAGTGTCCCCCTGCCTCTGCTTGGTCATACACTGCAGGGCAGGGACCTGCATTGTTAGTCACTGGCTCTGACTGGTCCTAGGCAGATGCTAGGTTCTACTACAAACCTCCTAACTTGCCTTTGCTTTTTGTTTGGTTTGGTACTCCTTCGTACCTGGTAAAATTATTCCCATCATAGTTCTAATATCTAATAACTCTGAAGTGAAGATTTCCATAACCAAGTCCAGGCTGAATTGCTGATTGATCAGATCTGGTTAGGATATGTCATTTATCTACACCTCAGAACATCACTGTCTTTTTTTTTCTGTTGTTCTGCTGCAAACATATATATTTTTCTGACCAAGATGGGAATATGCATTTCACTTTTGTTAAGAAAGTTTGTGAAGCCATTGTTTCGTACTGAGCCCTGACAACAGGCTTCTGCAGACCAGACCAAATCAAACCAGAATGACATCACTTATATTCCATGGAATCAAATTGAAATTTGGCTACTTTTCCCAGAGACAGTAGCTTCATAACAACCAGCCCTGATCATCGAAAAGCTGGTTAATTTGGCCAAGTGTGATGGATCAGGCCTGTAATCCAGCACTTAGGAGGAAAAAGCAGAAATCTCACCCAAGAATTTGGGGCCAGACTGTGCTACATAGTGAGAACCTGGCTTGTGGATCCGTGGATTCCTTGGGGAGTTGCAGTGCTCATCAACTCCCTGTTTGTCTACAGAGCTGTGTGGACAGAGTCTTGGGATAGCAGTGAGCTGACAAGAGTAAGAACTCTCAGGAGGCAGTTTCAGTGAACAGCTCATTTATTATGCAGAAAAAGGTTGTTTTTATAGAAAAAAATCAGAGGCAGGGGCATAAGCAGCAAGGGGATTGGTAGGAGCAGGGTAGTCTGTGGATGTTTCATGAAGGGATTGGCAGGAGCCAGTAACCTGTCGATGTTTGGTTTGTATAGATATGTTGAGGGGACTCTCTCTGCTCCAAGTGGCGGGAATTACATGTTTTTAAGCATGTAACAAATGGCAGTCAGTGGCTGCAGAGGAGCTGTGACCTTTAAACTTTTTATTGGCTAGGATAGTTAGCTGAGGTATATGAGCTCCAGTAAACTCAGGTCTTAAGGTGCCTGGGCTTATCAGGGTTTGTTGAGGCCTACCAGGGCATGGAGATTTTAGGAATAAAAGAGAGGAGATAAGGCCAAACTCTTGCAGGTCTCAGATATGGATGAGATTATCAGGGTTTCAGGCCAGCCTCAACTTTTCTTTAACCCTATATTATCCATGCTTCTCAGCAAGGTCACACATGGCTCAGAAAACAATCAACAGCAGCAGCAGTAGCAACAACAACAACAAAACAAACAAACAAACAAACAAAAAACTCTAGTTGATTGAAAGATCCCAGATCAAAAATAAAAACCAACTAGATAATTAAACTTAATTTATTGCAATTTTGTCTTTTGACACTATGGATTCATTTGCCAATTAATTGCCCCAGCCCTTGATGGTAAAACAAACTCATGAATTTTTTTGATATTGTTTGACCTAAGTTTTGATTATGGAATGCAACCTGATGTTTGTTGTATATATAAGATGTAAGGATATATCTGTGTAATTAGCATATGCTATATTACTATAGACATTTCCTGTCTCCAAGATGGTGAGGTCAGCACTTTAGCTGTGCTGACTGGCCTGGCTCCCCTGCTTCTGGATCTCCTCTGTTGGTCTCAAGACAGGGCCTATGGTATGAAAGGCTTTATTTGTTAAAAGCCTCTTCAAGGATCACTGGCTGATTACAGAGTTCACTTCATCATGGCCGGTTGACCAAGGGCTTCTGTCCCTTGCAGGGCTTTCTTGACCTCCCTCAGTATGGCATGTAGATGCCATACTGGGTAGCTGTTTACATCAAGGGGAGAGATGGAGAGAGTAGGGGTAAATCCAGAGCATCTTATTCTGTTTTACGCTATTTCAACAGAATACAAGAGATTTAGCAAATAAATCACTCAGATTTATTTCTGGAGGCTGGCAATCCCATATTAAGGGCCCTGCATATGGAGGGCTGTACATGGATTGTGAAGGCTTCCTGCTGAGTCATCTCATGGTGGAAGAGCAAAGGAGTGCTCCTGAGGATAGGAGAGAGAGAGAGAGAGAGGGCAATCCAGATGGGAAGGGGTTAAGCTCGACCTCCTCTCAGGCTCCCAGTCCATGACTAACCCATCTGAACTACCAATCCATGTCCTTATGACATAACCACAACCTAAAGGTTCCACCTCCCAACACCTGCATTTGTGATTAGATACTCAATACAGACTTCTGGAGCACTCAATCACAACAGCAGTAAGGCTTTATAGTCCAGTATTTCATCATATAGGCTATGTTCTGTTCACTTAAAGTACATTATTAGGTCTAGCCTGGCATACAAAGTGAACATTCACTCAGGGCTTTGTGCCTCTGTGGGGAAGACTTGGGAATGTGTAGGAAGCTAACTCCCTCCTGAGAAACAGAGCCAAACTTGTTCTATGAAGCTAAGGTGATAAGGCCTGGGGTATACCAATTGTCACTTCACATGACCACAAAGCAGATGGCCAGGGAGCCAACATGAGCTCCATCTGAACATGGAATGAGTCTCTGAGTCAGCAGTGAGAATTTTCTGGTGCTGGCCAGCTGCCAGAATAACATGCGAGAGTTGTAGGGATCAGCAGAGGGCCTCTAGATGAAGGGAGGTGAGAATGGCAGGTGTGGAGGCTCATCTCAGATTTCAAAGAGGTAAAGTTATCAGGAGGACAACTTGAGGAAGCCAGTCCTTTCAGCTCCATCTTCATGGGTTTCCACAGAGCCCCATATGTTTGTTTGCTATTGAGACCTTTCATCACTGTGACTGAAATGCCTGACATGGACAACTTAAAGGAGGATCTATCAGAGGTTTTAGTCTGTGTTACTACCCATCACCGTAAGAGTAGAGGCTGCTTGTCACTTTTTGCTAGACAAAAAGCAAAGAGAGACAGTAGAGGAAGGGCTTAGGGAGAGATTTAGCCCCAAGGGCATGCTCGAGTGACCTATATCCTCCAACTAGTCTCCACCTTCTACAATTACCAGTGTTCAATACTGCCATCAGAGGATATATCCATCAATTGATTAATCCATTTGGTTAGGACAGAGCCCTCACTACCTAATTGTCTCTGGAAACACCACCATAGACACCTGCAGAGGTGTACTTCACTAGTCCCTTACGTATCCATTCATCCAGTAAGGCTGACAATCAAAATTAAGAACCACTGGTCTCTTTGTTCATTTTCCTTTTTGAATTACACCTCTTGCTACTGCAAGATAAGCTATCTAAAATGAGTGAAATAATGTATGCTTTCGCAACGATCAGTTTAAGAAGCTTTCAGCCAGAGCACAAAACCATAAATCTGATGAAATTGTTAGGTATCAGGGGACATCAGCAATCACACTACTTAACTTTATTTATAACAGATGTGTGTTCTGTAAAGGAGAAAGAGAAGAGAACTAGATGTGCAGAGTTCCCAATGTGTGTCACACTGCTTACTTGTTTCATTTTATTGAGTCTTTCAGAAGCTCGGGTGTGTTATCAGTGACAGACCCTGCTGGATGGTGAGGGGTGTCTCTTGGGTCTGAAGGCACTCTATGCTCCACAGGGAGGCCTTAGAGATTTTGTACCAGAACTGAATGCTGTGACCCACCAATTCTCTCTATATGCATGGAGAGAAACTGTCTGTGGGCCACTGTCCCTCTACACCTGCAAATGTGTGTGCTAATGTTGTTTTCTGTGCCCAAGGAGTCTGTGGATGTGGGCATGAGAAACAAAGGGTTTCAAGTTCAGAGGGAAATGTCATAGGATGTAAAGGGAATGGGAAAGAACGCCCTTGAGTCCTTCTACCCTGTGTTCTCCAGAAGTGTGCAGGGTGCCATGATACTTCCCTTAATCTGTGTCCCTCCCTGCACAAAGTGCTTAGTCTTCTGTGTCTTTGGCATCCCTCCATATCCTCCTGTCCCTTCCAGCTTTGCTTCACAGCTCCAAATTGCAACAGAAAGCTTGTTCTTCCCACATGTTTCGCTTTTTAAAAGTATACTAATAGAAAATGCTTTGAACTCCAATTTCAAAGTCACAGCCTGATGGTGTTTTATTGCTCTTCAATCTACAACGTGTGGTTTTGAAGGTCTGAAAATACACACTTGCCTTTGGAATGTAGCTAAAATCTCAGAGTGGAGAGGAGCTCTTCGTTTGTCTTCTGCCTTCCTCCTTTACAAATAAGAATATAATTGCATGCCCGCAGCTTTCAGACACTTGGGGTCATTGGATACTTACAGAAATAGTGGTACCCAAGTGAAAGTACTATTATGGCTATATTGGTTTCTTGCTCAGTATATTTTATTATGTATGTAAAATCTTTCTTGGGTGAGTCCCTGATTTAGCACCCTGGGATAGTGAAAGATAACATTAGATAATGTATGCAGGGAAACCATATGGTATCAGTTGCTTACTCAGTTAGTTGTTGTGTAATTTATCATGTTCCTTTCCTTCAGTGATAAACCATCACACAATCTTCAAATCAGCACACTGAATATCTTTTGGCTGTTGTGTCCTGAGGGGCACAATTTGAAAAAGTGTTCCTATATTCAGCAAGGCTTTCCATTCTTGTAGTTTTTACATTGTTGGCTCTACTGAGGAATAAAAGGTCCAGGATGTACTTATGCCCTGTTTGAGAAGTGATGCTCACGAGGCTAAGAGTGATCTCTGGAATACTGACTTAGATATATTGCAGCACCTCCTTTACTGTGATTCATGGGCATGACCTATTATTACTTTGATGAGAATGATGTGCCTATCACCTTGTTTAAAGAGGGCCTTAAGGTCATATCATAATTAGTTATAAAAGTAAGATATGTGCTAAGGATTCCCCTTTCTCATGCATCTTCTGCATTTGGAGGACTTTGCCCAAAAGATAGGGCAGCCAGTCCCCCATATCAGCATTCTGTTCTTTAAAGAAAGGGGATTTTTATTCTCTTTGCAAATAAATAAATAGAAATGTATTTAAAAGAAATAGAATTTCACTATATACAACATATGTGGTAGTGTGTAGTTTTAAGTTTTTCAAATCTATACTTGCAAGCAGCCTTGGAGCAGTAGATTTTGAGCTACTGGAGCCACGGCTGCATCGAAAAAGATGAAAGTGGCCTTGTGCTTGCTCTGGGGCTGTTCCAGGAGAGGCAGGGCAGATCTGCTTCTGGGCTCAAAGTGGAATCAGGATGGATTTCCTGTCTTGGAGAAAACCTTTAATTGTGCACTTTATCTTTATTTGGCTTTATTAGGTTTTAATTGGAGGTCATTTTACTTAATGTTTAAAATACAGATGAGAATTGAATTTGTGCAATAACTGAATTACAGAAAATGAGAGAATTGAATGAGCAGAGATCTGAACAAGGTTGCTGAGAATAAACCCTTGTTTGTATCTGACACAGTCACATCAGAAGTATCCCAGAGGGTAGCTGTTCTGGCTCAGGGAAGGCACTGAAGGGTTCTCTGTGCTGCTGGAGAGGAGACACTGGCTAGAGGCTCTGCAGATGATGGATAGGAGCGAAACTTCAGTTGATCATTGGCTGTGGGGAAGGGCATGGAGGCTTCGTTTGTCTTTTCCTAAGAGGAGCTTCTAGTGTGAGTTCCTTCGCTGTGCATGCTTTGGACCAGATGAGCATCCGAATCTCTATAGAAATACCCTCAGCTCCCAGTGCCCAGCCCAACTAGGTGCCCCTATGTGGACATATTCAGAATTGGAGAATTCGTCTTTCCTGGCTGGGAAACTGGGAGGATGGGAGGCTGGGCTAGGGGCTGAGAGTGCAGAGCCTTTCTGGGTGGAAACTGCAGGCCATAGGGAAGCCTTCTTCTACTCTGTCACTTAGTCCCCACATTTACAAAAATGAGGATCATAATTGACTGAGAAACGAATGTAGGTTTCAGTCACTCAAGACTGCCATTTTCATTAAGCACACAAAAGAATAAAATCATACCTTCTGTGACTCCAGGAAGGAGAACAGACACTGCAATTCTCCTTTAAAAGAAAAATGACTTCATAAATGGAAGCCCGTAATTTCCCCAAAATTTAAATCTCTCCAGAGAGATAAGGGGTTAAATATGTTACAAAATGCAACTTCTGTGTTCAAATGGCTGTGCAACCTCATGTGGTTTAACATCCTTCAACCAGATAAAGCAGAAGACCTGAATCATTCAAGGAGCAGGGCTCTGCTCCCCAGCACCTGCTTCTCTGTACCCCACTCCCTCCTGAACTACCACTTTTGCCCCTACAAGTGGATGTATGTAACCATTCATTCCAGATTATTTGTGTACCCTACTTCCTCCTATACCCATATGTTTTGGCCCCTGAAAGTGGATACAGGTCACCATTCATTCTAGATTGTCTTTGTACCCTACTTCTTTCTGTATCCCCACTTTCTTCTCCTGTAAGTTGATGCAAGTTACCATTCACTCTGACTATGAAGGAGAAGCTAGCCCCTGATGTGTGCTGTGTGCTCACCACATCCACACCTGAGCTCTTTCTGCTGCTTCACTCAGTGTATGGTGCCTGCAGGAGGCCTAAGAAGGAAGTCAGAACTGGACATGAAGGTAAGACTGGTCAGAGCCTGGTGAGCCTTAGGCGGCTGCCTTCCTTAACAGCAGCTCAGCTCCTGATGAATCATCTTACCTTCAAGTGGGCTCCTGTTTTTTTTTTTTTTTTCCTGTATGTGGTCCATAGCCTATAAATCTCACCAAACAGAGCCTCACTTGTGAAAACTAATGCTACCATGTAATTCCAAAATCTTCCTGGAGGATCTTTTCCCCATCTGCTCCTCACACTGTGTGTGTGTTTTCTTATTTTCTAATCTTGTAACTTTGAAAACAGAAGCATATGCCCTTCCCAAGAGCCTTATTTGTGTAGGTCCGCTCCTTCCTTCCTGGATTCAAACCACCCTATCAGCCAGGGAATCTTGATGCCTGAATGCATTACCTGCCTGTTAGGCATTTGGTGGCTGTCTCAGCTATAAGCCTGACTGAGGCATTATCAGAGTGCTTATGTTCATGTTGTATCACTCAATCATGGCCACAAAACACAAGAGTGGAGATATCCCAAGAGAAGTAATAAAATGCTTTCTGCAGCTGGAAAGGTGAAAGTTCTTGACTTGGGTAAAGAAAAAAATCATGCTGAGGTTGTTAAAACCTCATGTAAAAATAGATCTTCTATCCATGAAATTGTGAAGGTAAAGTTCATGCTAGCTTTGCTGTCTCACCTCAAAATACAAAAGTTACAGCCACAATATATAAGTGCTATTGTAGTGATTTGAGAGTAAATGGCCCCATAGCCTCAGAGTTTTGATTAACCTTCCTCCTTAGTCTCCAGCAGGTGAAGCCCTGCTGGAGGAGGTGTGTCACTCAGACAGACCTTGAGTCCAGCACTATGTGTTCAGAGGCAGCTTGTGCTTGCTGGTGCTGGCTGTTGTCCCTCTGCTATGGATGAATGATGGAGACAGCCTGCTTCTTCCACCACGATGAAGCTTCCCCTGGAATGTGGAAGCCTGAAATAGACCCTTTTCTCCCATAAGCTGCTTGTAGTCAGGCATTCGTTCCAGCAAATGTTCCAAGCAGTAACTACAAAACAATCAAAGATAAAAATGGCAGTAAGTTACAGACTTTGTTTTTACCCACTCTTTAGGTATTCGCTGGATCTTGGAATATATCATTGTCTGTGTATAAGGGGAACCACTGTGTAGTAATTATAGCCACACACATGGTTGTAATATACACACAGTGCAAAACTGTTAGGAGATGAGAAGAATTGTGGGTAGTAAACTAGTGAGTTCAACCTGGGCCCAAATTCTATCAATTTCTACCTCCAAATTATTGCCTTTTCCCTATCTGATTAGTTGGCATAGTAAAATACTTATCAAATATAGTTAAGCATTACATCAGATAGATGTTAATGGTTAGATATATTTGGTTCAATAATAGTTTCTCTTTGAAAGAAGAATAAGTAGAAAGAATGAGTGACATGTACAGTTCCTATCACAGAGGAACATGGGGAGGTTGTGTGGGAAGGAGGGAAAAGGAGAAGGAACACTGAAAGTTTCCACTGCTCATAAATGAGCCTCTATTATAGACAAACAGGTTGAGTGTGTGTTAATGAGATAATGTCAAGAGGACTAACATGTTAAAATGAACCCATAAGGTTTCTCTTCCCCATTCTGGAATGGGCCTTTCTAAATAGAGAGAAGTTCTAAGTTTGATGTGTGACACAGTCTGTTAAAATCCAGGTGTCAATGTTATGACTACATGAGGTGCAGTCTCTCTGATGAGCATGGACCCACGTGGCGACCACATGTTTCATGATACAGAGATTAGCTGTGCTGAAAAAAGCTCTCAGTATTTTATTTTTATTTTCTATGTGAGGGAATGAATTTGCACTAAGCTGTTTCTGTCTTTATCTGATCTCCCACCTGGAACTCTGTCCCTTGGCTCTGTAATGTGAACTTTTCCTTCAGAGATGTGAATAAACATCTACTTCCTCCAGATAAAGTGACAGTGACAGACCAGTGATGCCAGGCTACTATGCACTTATTTTTCCAGGTGGCAAAGTCTCCCTTTCCCTTGCTGGAACATAAAAGCATCATTGTGCCTTTAGAAAGACCTGTGGATTTCACTAACAGGACCCTGTTATGAGACAAGGCTAGCCAGATTCTTAGGTAACAAAACAAAGGTATATGATACAGCTGTATTCCATTTCAAAAAGCCAGACTTTCAGGGGTTGGTTAGTTTCACACTCCAGTGTATTATCTCCAAAGGAATAACATTTTTTCATGAGTTTTCTATTTAACTATAATATATTTTATGAACTCTTTTATTGCTCAGCTCAACAAATTGAAACATTTATAATTACAATAAAACTTTTATAGTAATACTATCTCTAATCATTTTATGTTAAATATGGTGTTTCATTACCAGTACATTTACCTAGTTACAAAGATTACAGTATAATGTTTAATATATAACATATATAATATAATAGTATAGCTACTATTGCAAATTTATCCATTTTGAATGATTTTAAAGTTATGTGAGAACACTAATAATTGTGGCCATAATATATAGTGAGAGGAACATATGTAAAATATTGTCAAGTTTGTTTTTCTTTTATGTACTCATTTCCTTTTAATTTGTGGCGCTGGAGATGGCACCCAGGGCCTATTTCGTGCTAGACAGGTGCCATGTGGCTGAGCTACATCCACACCCCAAACACTGTTACATTCCTTCTTCAGCTATTGAGTGAGGCTTGCAGGCAAATAATGCACACACTTTCCATTCAGGTAGTAATGCACAGCCCATGGGCTGATGTATTTATTTTCAATGCAACCAGGTGTGTTCATTCACCAATGCACATTCCATAAACTTGTAATTATTTTCCATGTAATGAGGTGCATTCAGATATTAATGGCCAGTCCACTGACTTATATATTTATTTGCTTTCCATGTAAACAGGTGTTTTCAGACATCACTGCACAGTCCATAGGCTTGTGTATTTATTTTCCATGTAACCAGGTGTGTTCAGACAGTGCTGCACCATCCATAGGTTTGTATACTTATTGCCTGTAAAGAGTGCATTCTTTTTCCTATTTCCTTTATTTCTAGGCCTATGGTCTCGAACTCCAGCTTTCCTGGGGCTTTAGAACTTTAGAAGAAATATGTTTTATTGATTTTAATCTTTATGGTGACCATGTCCTTGCAAAGTTAATAAACCTTTACTCAAAAGATATAATATAGTAAAATTAGCTATTCTTTTCATAATGAATTAAGATAGGTGTTCTTTTCTTTAAAGGAAGATCTTTGGTTGAAAATTTCCAAACCTTCTGCCCTCCAAGGGGATGATGTTAGCATATAGGGCCTTGTGAATGAATTTAGTAATCCAATGAGGGAGGGTCTGGGAAGCTACATGTAGTTGTACTAATAGTTTCAAATATCTAGACAAAATGGATAATTTATCTTCTTTGGGGAAAAGATAAGTTCTCAAATCTGGGTCAAGTGAAGACAGAAACAACAATATTATAAAAATTGTAAAAAAAATCTAAGAACTCCCCATAAGTATACATGGTTTTCAGAATTTTCAAAGAATCTGTATTCCATAGAGCTTTGCCAGGGAGTAGAGAGTCTCCTGTTTTAGAGTGTGGTGCTGTTGTGACCCTAATCTAGAAGCCCTGTGAGAACACGGAGCTCTGTAGCTCCTCAGCTAGGTTCATCGAATGCCTTGAGAGTGTGTGAGATCAGAGGGGAGGTGGCATATCTATTTGCGCTCACCGTGAATCCAGAATGGTATTTCCCAAAGGTGAAGACACATCTGGGTTTCTGCTGATATGCTCACCTCTGCCATCTGCTTTGAATGTAAAGCCCCATCTACTGGGAGCTATGACTTGCACTGCCTGTTAAAGCATCAATCTCCAGTTGTGAGGAGTGAAGCACAGGCATCCTGATTTCTTTTGGGAAGTCCAGCCATGATGCCAGGCATCCATTTTCAGCACTCCCTGTAAGGATGTGCTCTGCGGGGAGCGTTCATCGTGTAGGTGAGGTAAGGATTTTTGAGTATGTTTAATTTTCAGTTTTGAAGATTTCATCTTAAAAGTCTGACAGGTGAGAAGCTCCACAGAAGTCTGAGCCATCACTTACTAAGCTCTGGGAAGCCTAGTGAACAGGAAGTGAGTCTTGTCATGCTCATCCAGAAGATAGAATCTCTGCAGTTTGGGGAATTTATTTATGAATCCCCAAATGTCTACCTACATGTTCAATGCCTGCTCATTGTTTTGATCAATGCAATCTGGAAAGCACTTTTGTATCCAAAGGAAATGATGTCAGTATGCTGAAGAGACATATGCTTTTGCATGCATATTGCTGCTGTTCCCAAGAGCCAGGATATGGAATTAACCTAAGCATCCATCAATTGAAGAGCATATAAAGGACACAGCGTTCATATGCACAGTGCAGTTCTATTGAGCTATAAGAAGGATGGAATCTTGTAGTTTACAACATGGATAGGCCTGGAGTATGTTATGATAAGTTGGTCAATAAATATTTACAAATCAACAGTCTACTTAATTTTGTGACCATGTCTAAGCTCGGATTTCTTTCACTATCCACACTTGTAGTGATGTCATCCCAATGGGGTAGGGAGGACAGGGCCCAAGGGACCAACTCACTTAGCATGTCCTCCTTGGCATTGTATTTCCCAGGTTCCAGGTCCATATGGAGCTATCCTAATGAAACATGCCTATTATTAAATGATACTAACAGGACATTCCTGACACAGCTGCATCCTCTGTCTGCTGAAGTTGGCTTCATGTGTGACGGGTCAGGCAGCTCCATAGGCACTTGTCCCTTCAGTGGGAGGTGTCTCTAGCCAGAGCCCAAACCTAGGTGCTAAAACTTATTGATCAGGTATGAATCAATCAATGGTCTCCCTGCCCACCTAGGACAGGAAATACTGACGGAACAGTTAATCTTCCCTCTCTTCCCCACATGGCAGGCTGGCAAATGGACCTCTGAATCTCCTATAGAAAGGTAAAGCCTTTCCTACCCCAGCCTATTTGAGGAATTCACTTTGTCATTTGTACCTCAGCTGTCTAAGACGGGAGTCGTGTGTGGTGTTGGAAACTGAACCTAGTGTCTAGTGTATGCAGGTAAGCACTCCACTACTGAGCTACATACCAAACCTAAGACTAGTCTTCAGATGATGTGAAGGAAAACTTTGATTAATGGAAGGATTTGCATAAGGATATGTAAAGCTTTTCCCTTTACCACATAAAAATGTAGTTTGATAACTTTACCACTAGGTGGCACCACAGAGAGCATGACCATCTGCTCCACTCGCCAGAACTTGGCAAAGGTTTTTTCTTTGCTTTAGTATTGGTATTTCATAGTATCAAAACTTGGTCACTCCTAGTACTTCTCTGGGAAGTCAGAAATAAAGAAATATGCTCCCATTCTATATTTCTTTCTCTTAAATATGACAGAAAAGACAATATCATTAATTCAACCTTTTAGTAATGCTATGAAAATAATTTATCAGCAATGTGGCTATTTACAAATAAATGAATACAAATACAATAACATTGCTTTCAGATGTACACTTTAATTTATGTGACACTAGGAGGGATTTGGAGTCCAGCTGATTAGTTAAATTTGTGCAACAAGCCACTTGCAGCTATGAGCTTTCCTAGGAAGACTGTGGGACTATCTGTTCTGTACACCCAGCTTTTTGCTGCAAGAGGTGGGGTGGTGCCTTAAGCCTGCAGCCTGCTAGTGTGATTCCACATTATCTGACCAGTTCCTATTCCTACACAAGTTTGAAGCTCCCCACTGCCCACCGGCATACAAACATATAGCCTGCTGCTTGGGAAACTCTTAGACAAACAGCTGGAAGACCTGCAGCTTCTTAAACCAACAGACTATGCTATCACCACATGTTGCCCTGCAGACTTGGCTATGAGGAAACCACTCAGTGACAGAAGGCCCCTAAAAATTCTTGAATGCCAGTGGATACATTGTTTAATGAGCCATTGCAATCATTATTCATAGTTACTCCAGTTAAGTGCTAGGTTGATGAGGAAGACAGAATATTCTTGGTAAAGTTCTATTCCAAAAGTAGCATCAGTTTTGAACTTCATGCCAGTAAGTACAAGGCTAGAGCTGTGAGGTGTGAGGAAGGGCTGGCCGTCTTCCATGCCCAGCTAGTGTCACCGAGCTTTTGTAAGGGAATGACAGCTCAGTTCTGGTTTTCAGGCTCCTCTCCTCAACCCTTCTGTGTCCTCCTAGCAGTTCTTCCTCTAGTTTCATTTGTCTTTTCCTGCTTGGCCCTAATAGGACTTCGTGTTTCCAAGGAAACCACTAAATGCTTGCCATCAGATATGCTGGAATTTTGTAATCAGATAATCAGCAATGCTTCTATACAATTCAAATGAATGAAATCATAAATGTAGAACTTTGAACTTAATGGATGAGAAGTTATAATACTGAATACGAATATAAATAATGAGGCAACTTACCATCATTTTGTGCTTAATATTTTCCTCTTCTAATATGGATATAGTTATAGATAAATGCATCTACATTAGCAAGAAATGGAAGGCCTTATTGTGTAGCATTGATGATAATGTGAGCTTTCAACAAACATGTTCTGATCTCTCCCATGCTGTGCACTCTAGACTCCTCAATCCATCAGGGATGCCTGGTTCAGCAGAACACTCCCTTCTCCTTAGTGCTTGGTCTTCACCATGTCCTGGACTGGATGAATTCTAAACTCTAATCAAGTAATCTACTGTAACAAAACAATGTACAACTGAGGTGACTGCTAGATTCTTTTGGGTAAAATTAAATGCCATGGATTCTCATTTATTTAAAAATAAAACAAGTTACTGGAATGCTAAGATTAGAAATCTCTCCAAGTTTAACCCTTGGGACTCATTAGTAATGTTCTCACATGCCAGTCTGTAGCAATAGATATTTATGATTAGTACTAATTTCAAGGAAAATTATCATCTTGCCTTATGAGACCAGTGCCCATCTTCTGTCATGCTGCTGCTTTCCCCAGAAGGCAAAAAAAATATGCCTCCTTGCCAACTGTGATGCCAGCTCTGGTAGCACCCGGCCCGGCCACAAACCAGTTTTTAAAGCTGGTCTACATTGTCCTCTCCCCTTGCAGAACTCCCCCCTTTTCTAAACTGGGTGTCCTGCTTACTGCCTTGGCACTATAGGAGCCATTTCTATTTTGTACAGTTCTAATCACTAAATATCAATTTTTCTGTGGTAGAAATTGGTCTTCCTTTTCCTTATGCCCACAGATTCTATTTCAGGTCTTCTGGAGTCTTGCAGAATAAATCCAATCCTGAGGCGCAAATTGTTGTCTCTCCTGGGATAACTATAGAGCCATGACCTAGGCTTCCATGCTGCCTGTCCCTTCTTAGCTGGTAATCTCAGTAAGACAGGTTCAATTATGTTTCTTTGCTTGTGCTGGACATCATATATCGATTAACAAATGCATGATAAATAAAATGAAGAAATGAAGCTGGTTTGAAAGAAATTCCTCCATAGGCTTATGTGTTTTGAATACTTGGTCCTCAGCTGGTATTTGGAAATACCAATGGTACTGGTATTTGCAAGTTGGAACTTTCTAGGGGAATTTTGTTCTTGAGTGTGGACATTGAGATTTATTAGTCCAGCCTAAATCAGTGTTTTTTTTAAGCTAACTCACTCAGACTGATTCCTTCCCTTGCTGCTGTGATGAGTTGTGGCTCCCTGTTCTCTTGCTCTGCTCTGTTCTCCTGAAACAAGGTGAGCTGGGGGTGAGAATTTATATAACGCCCTGCAAAAATTCCAATGCACCCCCAAATTTAAGGAGTACCTGAGTTCTTGTCTACAAAGTTAAAGAATTAAAATCATAGACAACCATATATTAAGGTATAGTGGGAGACTTTATTATTTAAGGGAACATGGGGAGTTACAGAGTTCTCCAGCCACCAGTGTGGGGAGAAAAACGTGGCGAGTTTAACAGAATTTATGTTGTTTAGCTAAACAAGCAGAAAGGGGAAAGATCATGAGAAGAAAAGATTCCGGTAGAAGAGAAATCCAGCCCCTCACCACAGGCTGTGGTGGGGGCTGGGGAATCCTTACCGGTCCCTGGAGAGTCAGCCTGCCATGTGGGGAAGAGAGTGCTTTTTTCTAGGAAAGTTAATTTAAGTTTTTCCCAGGTGAGTCAGAAAGACAGCTGATCTGACCAATCAGTTTTAGCACCTAGGTTTTAGCTCTAGATAGACACCTCCCACTCAAGGGGAGGGTGTCTCTGGAGCTACCCATCACACTACCTACCATGATGAAGCTTCCCTTCCAGTCTGTAAGCTGAAATAAGCTTATCCCTTCCATTTGCTGCTTTCGGTCAGGTGTTTTGCCTCAGCAATGATAAAGTAACTACAACAGAGGCAGACATTTGGTTCTTTGGTTAGGAAAATTCTTAATAGTAGTGGCTGTGGATACTGGATTAAGTCACTTAGATAATGCACTGTGCAGATTGGATTGGACAAAATTCTTACAATAGACATAGATATGTATTTCTGAGAACTTAAAATGATAGGAATTTGTTATCATCAAAAGAATTAAATGTGGAATTCCAGAAATGTTTGAGTTTTCCTGTGTTCTGTGGGTAGTTTACTGAGGATCTGGCAATGCTCCCAACCAGTTTCTCTATCTTTTATCTCTAGGTTCCCTGAAAGGTATTTATGGCACTGGCATCATCCTGTGTGTTTGACTAGCAGTTTTCAAGGAAATAGGGAGTCAATTCAAATTATGTTTGCATGCTTTGTGTTGATTTGATAAAAGATGTGCAGTATAAGGTTTTTTTTTCTTTTTTCCAAAGGAGGGACAAGTAAAGAAGAGAGTATAAAAAAAAAAAAAAAAACCCTCAGGTATCTACTAAGTGACAATCTGGCCATCATTGTGTGGTCCCTTTGACATTGGAAACAATCAAAATGCCCCTGATAGACCACAGCACCTGGCTTGTTACTTTCCACAAAGCAGTAGAAAAATAACCTCACATTCCTTCAGCATCCCTCTCCACTGGAATCCTCAGTGGGGAATTTAACCAGACAGCTACAACATTGTGTGGACTTCAGTATTCATGCAGAGAAAATCCTGGTCAATTTAGATGTGTCAGCTTAGATTTATACTCTAAAAGGGAAAAGCATTCTCTGTGGGAAGGTGGCATTTGCTTCTTATTTCCAGAAAATGACGAATTTTGCATGATCATACTCTGATAATACCACTCAATGATTGTTGGAATAAATGATCCAAAGTGGCATGGAATTATTTGAAAGGATTAAAAATTGTGTTTCTGGGCAACGTCTTTTGCTTATTTACATTCCTATTTCTTTTCTCCCTGCCTCTTTATAGAGCTAGCAATTCTTATTAAGAATGCAGTTATATTCATACAAACTGTGCGTACTGCGGTCTATATGCCTTTGTAGCCTCACAGCATCATTTTAGGTATTCTGTCTTTTTGTGCATATTCATGAAGTTGTGGTGACCTTTTGGTTTGTGTCAGTGGCTTTTGGGGGTAGAGTGTTTCTTAAGTGTCTCTGCCCAATGATCTGGAAGAGCCCAGGCACAAACAAGCATTTAGCAGGTATTTTGAAACTAACCGGGCTGCTTTGATGAGATGTTTCATGACACAGCTTAGATATTAGACTAAAAAGGAAGACCAGCCTGTCAGAGTGGCAGCAATTAAAAACACTGGAAAAGCTTTCAAAAAAGGCACAGGGGTCCAGGACTGCAGGGGATGACCTTTCCATTTCGGAATGGATACCAAAGAACTGGGGGCCCAACAGTTTCTGAGAGGGGGCAGCATTGTGGGGAGGAGAGGTGTGGGCTCCATCAGAATTCAGGAAGCCAGGCATGGACACTTTTTCTGTACATTTCCTCCATTCTGTCTGGTTAAGCAATAGAATTATTTGCATGCTTTCAGAAGTGCCCTTTCCTTGATTTTTGCCCTGTTAAATTCTTAGTTTCAAGTTCTAGGAGTAAAGAAATTTACACCTCCTTTAAATATTGCAGGGCTGTGGATGCAAGTCAGGGGTAGAATACTTATCTAGCATACAGATGGCCCTAGGGTCCATCCTCCACACTGCACAAAACCAACCAAATAGAAACTTTTGTGCAGCTATAGTCATACTATATGTAAAAATGTTGAGACAACATGTCACACGTTTAATGACATAAACAAGATCCCACAAAGCTCCTTAATGTCCCTTTGAGAGACATAAGACTTATTTAACAAGTAGATTCTTTCAACCCACAGAAAATGAAACTACAAGTAGCTTCTGGGATTTTAGTTACATGGACACATCAGAATGCAGTGCCACCCCAGCAGGTTCCTCCCTGTAGCTCTGTCCACCCGGGCCTGAGAAAGTTTTGTAGTGCTCTGCTCCCTTGCATCCCACAAAAAGATCACAGATTTGGTAAAGTTTCAGTGTCCATTGATGCCCCCTGGACGGGGCTCACCTTGATAAGAGCAACACCCCAAGATCCATTTCCAATAATGAAAATTGTCAAACGAGACTCCACCTCCCAAAGGTTCTACAGCTTTTCCTAATTGATACCAGCAAGGGACTAATTATTCAAAACCCATGAGACTATGGGGAACATTTTTAATTCAAACCACCTCAGATCTCAACTCTAGGTGAATTTTCTCAAGTCTTGGCTCAGATTTTCATAGGAAGCTATGAACACCTGTATCCCAGCTGCCAGGGATGCCTTATCTTCCAAGAGGATGCACTTTTCTGAGGCAGGAGGAAGGGAGGACCTCTTGATATAGGTGAGTGATATTTTTAGCCTGTCTTGCTACTCTTTGCCTCCACATCATCTCCCAACACAATGTCTGTGTGTCTGTTGGTCTTCATTTCGAATAATACAGTCCAAGGTGAAGGCTGGATTGTTTCCTGAGTTGGAAAATCAGTTATTTCTTTTCTGGTACACGGGAACAGCTTTTTAAAGTTCCTTGGCTCTCCTTTTTAAACTTGAGCACCTGAGGGTAGCTGTGGTGATCTGTACTGCTTCCAGTTATGTTACCCATTAACTAGGGGTTTGATGTTCTGGTTGATTTCTTTTCATACCAACCATACACTTATTAAGACACCTCGGTTCTGATCTCTGTCAATATCAAAAATGAGATGGATTGCCAACAGGAAGGGCGTGGTCACTCGTGCCACAGAGCTGCTGTTTGGTCATCCGAAGGAGTGGAGAGTGTGGGGCAGTTAGGAAGCCAGAGGCAGGGTGAGGGAGACAGTGTCTACCAGGCCTGTACGTGTATGCGCCCAGGCAAGCTGCTTTTTAAAAATTTTATTGCCATTTTTATGTACATACAAAATGTATGTTAATCATAGTACCTACCTTCTCATTCTTCTCTGTTGCCCCCGCTCCTCCTTACCCTTTCCACTGAGCCTTTTCTTTCCTCCACCAAGTCTCTCTAAGATTTTTATGCCTACTTTTATTTTTGCCTTTCTTCATCTCCGTAGGCCTTGTTTTGGAGGTTATGAGAGCCCCTGTGATGTCAGGAATACAATAGCTACCATGTGGCCAGTATACAGCCTTCCAAAGCACTTATCCCATCTTCCCATCCTCATATTCTAATATTCTTCCTGCCACCTCTTCAGCAATGTTTCCTGAGCCTTGGCAGGAAGGCTTGTGACAGAGAGGCCTCATGTAATACTGAGTATTTAACTGTCTTTTCTTCTCAGCATTTAGATGATGCTGAGTCTCCCGTATTCCCCACCATCTGTGAAAAGAAGCTTCTCCGATTCAAAGCTGAGCAGCACTACTCTATAAGCACAGACATGAGTGTTTAGATGATAATTTGATTGACACAACATATCCATTTACTCAAACAACAAGAGTAGCTGACATACTATTGCCTAGACCTAAGCCATAGGCTTAGACTAGGTTTTTAGTATTAGGCTTGAATTTCCTCCCATGGAGCAGGTCTCAGATCTAATCAGAAAGTAGCCCCATACAGTCAGGCCACGATTGCACTTGAGGGCTCATGTTGCCTGGCTGGCTGCTTATGTTATTCACAGGGTTCTCTGCTGGTTAGGACTGTTGATGACTTTTCTACCCCTGCAGCCTCGGTAGCACTTTCCAGCACTATGGCAACTGGCCAGCATGAAGGAGGCTTCCAGCCAACTACCAGCTTGACTTCAGTGTCCAGCAACCAATTCATGTAGCATCATCTTTGGTTTTGGCTGTTGCTCCCCCTTCCCCTCCTCTCCTAAGCACTTTAGATCTTTCCATCTCCATTATTTTCTACTATGTACTTATCTATTATCCCTTCCCACCAAGCCCTCCCATTCCTTCCCCTTCATTGACTTTTTTTAATATCTTGGCTTTAAGTTCAGTAAACCTGTTTTTAAAAATATTATGAATGTCAGTTTCGCATCAGTAAAATTTCTTCTCCTGTATCTTTGGAAATGGAATTGTCCTACTACTAGGAATCTTAAGAGTATTGGTCAGTTTACAACCTTGTCTTTCTTGCTTTAGAGATTTAAGTGCAGGATTTGATAAAATTTTGAGGCTTAGTTTTATTGGTATTCAGTCATGGACCACCCTGTAATGTAATATACGATGTATGTGGTCCCATAAGATTATATCACCTAATGATATCATAGTCCAACCTAGCTCGACGCTTACAACATGATGAACTGCACTCCACAAGGCATTTCTCAGAAGGCTTCCCTTTATTGAGTGGTACATGGCTGTAATTGAAAAAGCCAGAAGCTCTTTCTACTTGGCCTTAAGCTGTGACCTCAGAGATGTCTGGGGAGCCACAAATGGATTGAACTGGTAGGATTCATTGATTTAATAGCTAGGAATATTTGGAATATGTCATGAAATAAATGTCCCAGTGATGGATATCCACACTGTATTGAGTTTAGAGATAGAGAACTACCAAGCTAACTTTGCTGTGTTCAAATATAGCCCCTCACAACCTGCCAGCACTAGCTGAACCAGCTCCACCCTGTGATTGGGCCTGCAGGGTACCTGTCCAGTGACAGCCCTTCCATAGCACCAGGCGGTTGGCTGGGTTTTTGGGATGGTTTTGCTATCAACCTGACCTGTTTAGTAATCCTGGGTGGGTCTCTCAGGTTGTTTACAGGAAGACAGTCTCTTAGTATGGAGCAGGATGTAAAGAGGCTCAGGGGAGCTAGAAACAGACATCCCTTCCTGGTAGGGCATTCCAGGAAGGGAATTCCAGAGACTCAGGAAGCCAACAAGTCTGGGAAAGGCTTGCAAAGGCCCTGCCCTAAGGCTGTATAAAGGGAAAGGAATTTTCTCTCTTCCCCTTGTCTGCCTGTGTGCGTGTGTGTGTGTGTGTGTGTGTGTGTGTGTGTGTGTGTGTGTATTAGTGTTTGTGATGGCCTCTCTCTCTCTCTCTGTCTCTCTGGACCTATGAAAGGGGGCCAGCATCTTTTGACATTATGGAACTTTTCTTGAATCTGTAACTTTAATAAATCCCTTCCTCCAATAACTGTGCCTAGTTTGGAGGTTCATCTCAGTGGTGCATTGTCTGATTAAAGCAGCTCTGCGTTGTGATTCTTCCATTTGACCGACATGAAAGAAATCTGATCTTGCATTCACTACATTCCTTGTTTTTCAAAACCTGGCCTTCCTTATATCCTAGCTAATTATTTGCAACAGAGATATTCCAAATTGGAGGCTTCCCCTGTGTTTGTTACAACCCCTAGTTCCTGTTGTGATTAGCTTCTTTTGAGACCATGCTGACATTGTCATTTTGACTCTGGGACCAAAGTTGTCAGTAATCAGGGTTTTGGGTGGCCTTTTGTGGTACAAACAAAACAAAGGAGGCAGCACCTCCATCTTTTGACCACTTCTTCCCTCTCCTAATCTCATCTTTTGGTCCAGATGTTCAGTGACTGGCTTACTCCCTCATCTCTGCTTTGCTGCCTTTGTTGGAGAATTCCCCAAGAATGGGGAGACCTTGTCTGTTCCAATTTGGGATGCCTGTTCACCAGTCCTGACATGGTGAGTGAAGTCCAAAAATGTGACTGCTCTTCCTCAACTGGGTGGCGCTGCCGCTGATATCTCTCTGTAGGCTTTGATGATAAAAATGTGTTTTCCCTCTCTGAGGGAAAGCAGCATGACTCTGGTTATGCCGCAGACGTATGATTTTTGAGGTGCCAGAGTGGTCAGATGTGCAGGTGCAGATGTTTACTGTTTTAGGCCTCAAAGTATGTCTTAGAGCATGTACATTTTTTTCAGGAGTTCACAGACAAGTTTTCTGGTACATTGTGATGACTTTCCTCTCTCACAGTTATGGAACTGAGAAAAAAATCCAAATGCCTCTTCCCAGGCTGCAGGATTCATTCAAATAAAAGTCTTGTGATTCTTTTCTGTCCAGCTTCCAGCCTCAGGACATGGATGGCAAATCAGGTAATTCCAACCTGAATCAGGACAGTATTTCAGCCATCAGCAGAGCTGACCTCACTCCCTTTTTATATAAACCTTGTGCAATGCCGCTGAAATGGCAGCACCTGCACTTCTCACCTGCATTCTTTGTTGTTTATCATATAAGTGAAATTGCTCTCTTAGGTAGATTCCACCTGTTTTGTAGTAGTATGCAGAGGACAGAGTTGGTCTTTAGCCAAACTCTAAAATGCCCTTCTTATCCTTTGGAACTCATCCCTAACCACTCACACATTTATCTTCTTCTAGAACTCCTCAAGGCACCCCTACCAGACCAAATACTCCCTCTCTTATAAGGGCATTTTCATTTCACTTCATACTCACTTAAGGTTGATTTTAATTAGTGAATGCTGATGTCTGTCTTATGTAGATAGAAGCATAGATTGTCTCAAACAACACATAATCTGTTGTATAGAAGGTCTTAGATTCCATCCACACTGAGGGAAGGGACTGCTCAGGATTCATAGAGTCTGAGGTAGACATGTCAGACCATCCTAAAGTCTACATTGGGCATCTGTGGTATCCTACACATATATTGCAATTTATATTTTACTACTAAACTGAGACAATTATTACCATCTTTGCCTTATAGGTAAGAAAATTTAAGTATAGATCAATTCATATCTACATTAGCAGGTTCCATTTTAAAATGTAATGTAACACGTTTGGGAGTAGTGTGTGAGTGTGTATGTGTGGAGACCAGGGTGGAGAGAGAAATACAATATATAGAGAGTAAGAGGGAAGAACTGAGGCTTTGCTAAGGCTCCTTGAAAAAAAAGCTGTTGTGCTAGAAGGACTTGAGAATACCCACTCTCCTCAGTTCCTTTAGGTGATAGTCATAACTATCAACCTATATCCAGAGTTGGGAAGAAAACTTTTAATTCCAGGTTGTGTGCCAGAAATGGTCACTTTGAAAACTATCCATGGTCCCCTACCACAAAGACTGATCCAGACGGCCCACAGAGGAGGATATCCAGCTGACTGGGGATGGAGAAGGGGGGCAATGGGGAATTGGGGATAACAACTCATTGTTGGCCCACTAAACAATGTAACTCATTATGGACAATTAAAAAAAAAAAGAGGCCGGCTCTTGAAAAAAAAAAAAACTTTGCCTATGTATTGATAATTATTTTTCTTATTTGTTGAGAGTAATGTACAACTATTACTATTTTAGATGAAAATTATTTAATAGACAGTCTTCTTTCTATTGAGTAAAGCATCTCATAACTCTTAGTGGGAGAGTTCTTGTCAATTTAAGGCATATTAAAAATCTTTAAGACAATTAGATTTTCTTTGCATATGGGAAGTGTACAGGCTCTGCCTTGACTGAGCTGACCAACATTTCCTGAGAAAGGAAATGTGGTAGTGCTTATTTGGAAACTCATTCTTGAGGATAGCACCCATCCCTTCATCCTTGAGGATAGCACCCATCACATCGCAGGCTCTCAGTGCTGGATTGTGGAACCAAAAGTCACATGTTCACTTTCAAGTCTAGCACAACAATGCATGCAGACACTAGAAGCTGAAAGCTGTGGGTGCCAGCAGAGAACTCTTTCGTTGGAGTCTGTATATGAAATCCATTCCAGCCTCTGAATAATTCATTAGATCTGAATGTGAAATAAGACAAAACACAGAAAGTAAGTTAGAAAGATGTTCAATGTCATATTACTTAGAACACGTTGCATCATGGGAAAGGTAAGTGCTGCTGTTTTGAAGATTTCTAAGTTCTGTTTTTGAGGAAAAACTGAATTTTGTGTGGAAGTGTCTGGTTGGATTTCTGGTGGAAATTATCTTTGTGCCTGATGAAACAGTCCCCTGTCAGAGGTGTCAGATGCAAGTTGTTCCAGCACAGGTAAGGCATGGTGTGAAGGTCCTACATAGGAACTGTAGCCCAGATGTACCTGTGGTGTCCTCCCACTTCCCACCTGTCAGGCTTCTCAGGAAGGAAGCGAGGCCAGAGCTGAAGTGCTCTCGATGTTTCCCAGCATGCAGTTTCCATGTGTTCTCCCTGTGTGCACCACAGTTATTTTTGTCTATGAGGACTCTCTTGCCATCCTGACCTTTTGGGCTTTCCCCTTAGCGACTCTTACTGCAGATCTCCACCCTTTCCATTCTCCAATGTTGCAGTGAGAGCACTGTCCCCCATCACTGTGTCTTCTAGTCACAGACTGCCAGAACTGGATTGGCTTGCAGAGAGCTGTGAAAGACTAAAGTGGAGTCCTCCAAATATTCACCAAACCCTGGAAGCCAGAGTTGATAATGGGTTTATTAAGTCTTTTGTTGATAGGACTGAGTTATCTTCTTGAAAATCCCCTGCCTATCTGTTGGCACCTAAACACCATGATAAGTTTGCTTACAACAGAGAGGCAGAGGGAAATTTGAGGTCATTAGAAGAGAGGAGAAGGTGTGGAAGAGCTTGGGATGATCAGGCCATAGCCAAGGGATATGAGCAGACATGAGAAGATAGGAGAGTTGAGAAAGTTCTCTACAGCTTTTGCAGAGAGTTGCCCTGCTGACACTTTGATGGAAGATTTCAGGTCTACAGTATCCTGAAGGGAAAGCCATTGTTTCTTTTAGTGACATACAAGCTTGTGGTATTTTGTTGGCCTGCCCAACCTAAGGCTGTTCTCTAGGTAGCTCTTAGTATGAAGCCTCAGGACTAGCGAGTGCAATTCTGTCCAAGTTCCACACCTGTCATGATTTCTTTCCAGCATACCAAAATAGGCCTTTAGTGACACAATGGCCCAGTCTCTCACCAGTGCCTCCACTCCCAGCCTCCCAGGGCAGTTCTTGTGCTGAGGTCTTTGGGGTGTGTAGTTATGGACCGTAGGGCTCCCATCCAGCTACTGTCTGTGTCCTGAGGACTTTCTTCTAATGACAATTAGAACTAAAAGGCCCACAAGCTTGTGGAACCATTCTCAGACTCGTTAGGATCCTCTTAGCCTGCTGCATTTTACAGAGCAGCTGGACTCTTATTCTCTCATTATTTTTTTCTGTTCTGTTCTATTCTGGGCTACATTATCTTTAGAAATGCCAAGACAAATGGGGACTAATTTGCAAGTGCCCCATATGGCTTAATTGATTGCTTCCTGTGCTGACCTTTGTGGGGAAGAGGCAGCGGGCAGGAACATGAGCATCCTCCTCAACCTCCAGGAGCCTTCTTCCCGCTCACCCTGTCAGGGTAAAGATTACTTCAAGGAAATTGGGCAAAAATGAAGAAACTGTGTTCTAAGCTGGAAAATTATTTTGCAGGATTGTTATTCTCTCCCAGTCTTCCTCTTCCTCAGTTGTGACCCCCTGGAAGTCAAATCACGGGCCATCTCTTCTCCTAAGCAGTGTGAAGACTGAGCCCTACAAGGACCAGAGGCAAAGAGCATGTTAAGAGTGGGCCCTTGTGGAGCGGTTTCTGGGGTCACACAGCCTGTATCCCTGGAGCATTACTAGCTGTGCTGATCCCTCCTGGGCCTGAGAAGAGCACTCAAATAGAACCAGCTGGAGGGAGGTCTCTGAGGCTCAAGCATGTGCTGTGTTTATATTTCCCCAGGGCACTCAGGGATGCCAGCCACACACTGAGTATTCCTTGTATGGTCATTTTTATGTCAATCCAATTAGCTGTCCAGACATTCTGGATATGGCTAGGAGGTCCGTTAAAGGCCCATGTGTTCAAGGCTTGATCCCAGCCCATGACACTATTAGGAGGTGGTGCTGAGTAGGGACTTTTAGGTCATTATTGTATGTCTCTGAAGGGAATTGTGGGATACTTGATCTCTCAGTCTTTGTGCCCTGTCTGTGAAGTGAAGGGTTCCCCACATGCTATCGGCATAATGTAATGCCTCAGCACATGTCCAAAGGCAGCAGGGCTAACTTTGATATAGCAATATGAAACCAACTTAGATAGTATATAAGTGATCCAAACTCCAAAGTCCAAGGCAAATACAGTGCCTTACTCAGAGATCTATGGATTGAAACTTCTAAAACTATGAGTGTAAGCAAACTGTTTCTCTTTGTAAGCTTGTTGCTTCTGCCTTGGTGCTTGTTACAGGAATGGAAAACTAACACAAGGCCTAATAGATGCATAGATGAGATTAGCATTTGAACCATGAGACTGAGCAAATTGTTCCCTTACAAGTGTGTAAGTGTAAATGATCCTTAACGTAAATAGAACCAAATGGATGGCTGAGCCTCACCCAGGCTGCACAATCATCTCTTGGCTCTCATGCCTTGAAGTTGGGACTGTTTGACTGGAACCAGCTTTACCAACTCACCTGGAAGATGATAAGATGTGCCTTGCCAAAGTTTGATTGTGTGAGCCAGTTTTCTACACTATATCTTTATAGACACTCTGCTGTGTGTTAGTGTGAATGTAAAATGTCTCCCACAGAATCAAGTGTTTGTGATTCAACTTCTCACTTAGTCTCCAGGTTGTGGAGCCTTGCTAAAGGAGGTGTGTTGCTGGGGACAGACATTGGGGTTTTAATTGAGCCCTCCTGGGTGTTGGGAGATAGTTTGCTCTTGCTGCTCTCTTTTTGCTATAGATATGGGATGTGATCCAGCTGCATTGCTTTTCTCTGTCATGCTGAAACTTCCCCTCTAAATTGTTAGCCTGAAATAATCCTTTCTTTGCCATCAGCTGCTTCTGCCTGGGTGTTTGGTCTCTGTGACAAGAAGGTAACTGCTACATACTAGTTCTGTATTTCTGAAGATCTGAGTAAGGCACTGCATTTGCCTTGCTGCTTGGGGTTTGGATCACTTATATAGTGTCTTAGTTGATTTCATATTGCTATATCAAAATACCTGAGACTGACTTATGTGTAAATAACAGCATTGAGGCTGCCTCCCAACATGGCATGTTATGTCCTCTAAGGAGGGAGAACGACATGATAAAGAGGAAGAAACCAGGCCCAACTCAGCCCTAAGATAACCAACCCACTTGCATCTTGGCAACCTTACCCCACACTCACAAAGATGGTGCCCTCACACCTATATGTCCCTTAAAGCTCCCTCTTCTTAATGCTGTTGCCGTGACAATTAAGTTTCAGCAAGTGTAGTAGAAGGGGCATTGAAACCACAACACAGTCTTCCACAATGCTTCTAACTTTGGAAAGCCACATTCTTAGATTTTTCTATTCTGTGAAAACTCCATATTTTTTTAACAAAGGGAAAATGTACTTTAACCACAGCACGTTGTGAAATGTGTTCAGTAAAACTACATTAGAGAAACCTGAACACATACCATACAGAGAAAATTAAAGCTACAGGAGGAGATGTCCTCTCCATAAGACATGGTATCTGGTATCTCTGGCCAAATGTTTCTGTCTTTTGGAAAATTAAAAAAAAAAACTTTATTAAAAAATCACATAACCCCCTCTCACCACCCTCCTTTGTCTCTCTTTTCCTATCCCCTTGCACTGAAACTCTCTTCTTTCCTACTATTCCCTCTTCTGTACTGATATCATTTTCCCTCCTTCATCATCCCTAACAACCTGATGATGGACTAAATAGTATGCAGGTCTTGTGCAGGTAAAGGAAGCCACTATGAGGTCGTGAATATAATGACCACTTTGTGTCTGGGAGACACCATTCCAATGCACTCCTCCCCATCCACAGGCTCTTTCACCATTTCCACCCCTTCTTCTGCTGTAGTCCCTGAGCCACTGGAGGTTGTGAAAGAGATGTCTCATTAAGTGCTCCATCTTGAAGAGAGGTATAATAATCTGTGCCTGAAACTATTGCTGTCAACATGAAAGCTAATTTTTCCTGGAAGTCATTCCACTGTGGACCTCATTAACTTCAGATTGAAAAGGCAGTGGGGGAAGACCTATGATAGGTTGTATAGGGTCCACTTAACATGCATGTTCTTCCCAAAAGCTCAAAATGTGACCTTGTTTGGAATAGGGTCCTTGCAGAGGTAAATGGTTAAGATGGGTCACAATGAGGAAGGTGATTTGTGCCTTATTGTGAAGAGGACAGAGAACACAGGGGCAGATAGGCCAATGGAGGGACAGAGAAGGATGCTGACAACATGAGAGCTAAGGGGAAGGTTTAGACTTGTTCTTCCATAGGCCCTCAGGAAAGCATGACCTGAACCCATACCTTAATATTCAACAGTACACAAGGCCAGGTGTAGGCAGAACCCTGTAAGCATGGCATGTCCACTCATGTCCCAAAGAGCTGGCAGTTATAAAAAATTAAAATGCAAGTGTGAATCTATAGAAGCATGCAGTCACTAAGAAAAGGCAAAGCATTTTTGTATGAAAATGAAGTACTTTGGAAATCAGAGAGATTCTTTGAAAAGTTAAGTTGGATGGAAAATAAAACAGGAGTGGGAAGCGGGTTACCATGAGGATTTTCTACAAAGCTTGTAGCATGAGAGTTCAGGGGATGCCAGGTCAGGTGTGTGTGTTGCCAGTGGCTGAATGTTGGTAAAAGCCAAGCATTGATCATGGTGGGGACAGAATGGCTGTGATGCTGGTACATAAAGTGGCCTGAGGGAGATTGGCTAGCTGGGCTTTCTTAGCTGCTAAGAACCAGTCTAAGGGCCCACTATCCATAGAATTACTATGAGGACTAAAAGGCAAGGGAGGCTCAACATACAGCATGTATCATTGTCTCCAAGAAGCCAGAGAACTGGTTCGCAGCAGCCTCTCAGACAGAGCAGCATCAAGACCTCAAATGGCAAAGAAGGGGCTAGTAGAGAATGAAATAAATGTCAACTTTCATTTTTAGGTTACTCTTCTCTTAATCCTAATCCTGGGAGAAAGGTAGCCCCCTACAATAATTCTTAGTTCACTGGTAGCATTGGAGACTGAGCTTTTAAGAGGCAGCTCAGAGCACAGTATGTGGGGATCAGGAGAATGGCACATAACAGATAGTGTATCTGCTCTTCAGAGAATCAAGTCTTTTTTGAAGAAAGCAATCTTCCCAGAATAGATATATTCTTTCTTAAGTTGTCCCCAGACTTGCAAAAGCACTGGTGGCCTACTCAGTGCAGAAATAGTCCAGGAATGCACCCTGGGGAGTAAATGAAAAGTGGCAGCATTATTTATATATTTTTTTATCTTTAAAAATTTTACTTTAATTTTTAGAAAAGAATTCATTTAGTTTTTTATAGAAAGCTTGTGCACATAGACCCCTTTTCCCCACCCCAATTCTGCTGAAGATCTTCAGTGAGGTTTGGGGACCAAGAGCCCTCAGTCAGTCTCTGCAGGGGTAGAGGAAATATGTCTCAAGCTATTCCTACCCACCCTGATGGTCTTATCATCTTTCTGCCCCCTCTTCTGCAATGCTCCCAGAGACTGGTGGGCAAGATAGAGATCAGATTTAGGGTTGCTTTCTCTGTAGACTCTGGATCTCTATTTGAGGGACACAGTGTCTGTGGCCATTTCCCTGGAACTGGATTTCAGGCTAACCATGATAGCAATATTTGTGTCACTGCTTCCAACAAGGATACATCAAGAAGAGAGAGCCAGCAGTGGACTTTATAATTTATGTTGGAATCTTAATTCCCGATGTGGAGGTATTAGGATGTAGGACCTTTGGGAAGTGTACTAGTAAAAGCAGGCACACTCTAACTGCTCTCTGAATTTATGATGAAGATCATTTACGAATAGGCCTTCACCAACCTTCCAATGTATTGATCTTGACTTCCTAGACTCCAGACATTGTGAAATCTATGTGTTTAAGTCATCAAATCTACAATATTCTGTAATATGTGACCAAACTAAGACATGGGAAAAGTATGGAAATTTGAGTATACATTGGGGGATTAGAAAATACTGTTGTATAAATATTAGATTTCTTGAGTATGAAAATTTATTTATTTATTTATTTAATATTGAGACAGTGTCTGGCTACTTTATCTGGGCTGGTCTGGAACTCATGATCCTCCTGGCTTAGCCACCATTGTACTGGGATTATATATGTATATATTTGTGTGTGTGTGCAAGTGTTCATGTGGGATATGTGTGTGTGTGTGTGTGTGTGTGTGTGTGTGTGTGTGTTTGCAGGTTTGTGTGGAGATCAGGTGACCACTTTGGAGTCAGTCCTTGCCTTTCCACCACATTTTAAGTAGGGTTTCTCACTTTGGATTCTGGCTCTGCTATTTTGATTGCCTCATGGAAACAGGCTCTCTGGAGGTACATGAGAGGCCATATGTCATGTACAAGACTGCCACAGCTGAGATCATATTGGGTGAGAAGGCCTGAACTGGCTTCCATCAGGAGGATGAGCCTTTCACCATAACATGAATGAATGATCACAATTCGTCAGATACAGGTGCTACCTCTCAAAACACTTGGTACCTGACTACAAAGATACAAGATGCAGAAAATAATGGATGGGCCATGTATTCTTTGGTAAAGTAATTGATGGTCCATGTATTCTGACTTGTGGTAAAAGCTTGTCTTCTTCAATCAGGCTATCTTGGGATGGAAAACTGATGAATTCTAAAATTCAGATAGAATTGGTAGTTTCCTTAATTGTACTTTTACTGAAAATTCATTTGGCACTATGACTATAGATCAACTTTAGAGAGGTTTTCTGGCATGTGCAAGATCTTGAATTTGATCCTTATCACTGCTTTTCCAACTGAATCCATTTTAGATAAATTTAATAGTGACTCATTTTTGTTTCTAAAATAGGAAACTAATGTACATTCATTGATTAAGAACTATTTTACCAGCATGTATGACCACCACACCTGTGCCTTATCAAAGCAGGGGTGGACCAGAGGAGGCAGGTCTACAAATGGATCTTGGAGCCCATCCATCCTTGAAATGCTGCCCTGCTCTGTGGGCTGGCAGGGAAATCAAGCAGCAGAAATCATGACTGACAGGGCCTCACTCATTGACCTAGGTCTCTTCTTCGCTCTGAATGACAGAGCAGGACTGAGGACCCATGGTGCTGTTATACCACCGTGACCTTGCTCCCTAGAGACCATGTGTATTGGCAGGTAACTTAACCCATCTCTTGCCAGACTCTGATCCCTGGGGACATTTATTGCAAATGGTCAGAACTTCACTACATGGGTACTCAGTAGATCTTTCCTCTCAAAAGAAAGACTCAGAAATGTATTTGTGGGAGTGTGGGTCCCAGCCGTGCCAGTTGTGGCTACACTTCATTTGTATTGCATTTTTTCACTGAGTGTTCTTGAGGAGCCCAAGAATATTTTCACTGCAGCCGTTATTTTACGTGGCGAGGCTTTGTTATAGCATAGCTATCGATCACCATCTTTCTGATTATGAAGATTTTCATTGTCCTATTTAGGCTGAGGTGGGTCTAGATGTGGCTCTGACTTTGTTCCAGGTGATCCTCTGGGGGTGATGAAAGCACCTCCTTCACATCAGTGCATGGCATCAGGCTATATAGAGCATGAAAAGTGCCACAGGACATTTGCTCTCTGACTTAAACCCTTGCTGACTTCTCTAATAGAGTTGAAAATGCAATCCTGCTTTTAGTCAAAGAAGATGAAGTCACAGGGACAGTTGCAGAAAAAAGAACTTCAGTGCATGGCCTTCCTTTACTGGGAAAATAATACACGAGCACTCATTATTAAACTTTAAACATAATCAACCCAAAACTTGTCTGGGAAGTTTCAGATGATAAACAGTTTTACAAGGAACTGTGATAGACAGGTGATCTGCCATAGACCTTGGGTTTAGGAAGTAAATGACAGTGAGAGGCCAGCAGCAGGCAATCTGAGGTGATTGCAAGACTTGTGTCCTTGCAGCCCCTGCTCCAAGTCCTGTGTTTCTGGTGCCAGGAACCTCTGAGGTCCAGGCATCTCTGGGTTCTCAGCATTACACCCTGTCTCACTTACCAGCTTTTTATCTTTTATGAGAAGAAGAAGAGGGTAGGGGAGAGGGAGGAAGAGAGAGAAGAGGAAGAGGAAGAAGGAATAGAGAGAGGAGGAAGAGAGAGAAGAGTAATTTAAGTTTCATCTTTATTACATTATAGCATCAGGAATATATTCAAACAACCAAAACTATCGAAAATATAATTTTCATGTTTTTAATGGTAACTTAGCAAGTCGGACTTGTTAGTAGAGCATGAATGAGTCAATAAAATAATTTTTATTACTAAGATTATACTTTCAAGCAATTAGGGCAGCCTTAATTTAACCAAAGCTGGGTCCACTTTTCCCTGAATTTAGTCATGTACAAAGCCTCATCTTAACCCATGGGTGGCAGAGGTGAACTGCTGGAAAACTATGACTACTGATTTCTTTTTCAAGAAATTCTATGCAAATATTCTCTTTTTGTTTCACATGGTATGAAAGTAGACATATAATCTTCCCCCACCTACATGGTCACCATCATTAACAGCTTGAATATTTCTTAATCAAAAATTTTGGGAGCAGAAGTGTTCTGAAATTTGGATTTTTGGAAATGTGGGAAATTTTACATATATATATATATATATATATATATATATATATATGTATGATATCTTTGGTATGAGTCTCAGGTCTAAATGTGAAATTAATTTATGTTTATATGTTTTTACATATAAAATATATATGTAAAATTTTGCATATATATATATATATATATGTATGATATCTTTGGTATGAGTCTCAGGTCTAAATGTGAAATTAATTTATGTTTCATATTCATCTCACACAGTCTGATGGTAATTTTTTGCAATATTTTCAATAATTTTTGTTCAAGGGAATGAAATTTTAAGATATGTGATTTTATACTTGTGGCAATCAAAAAGTTTGACATTTTAGAGCATTTCAGATTTGAAACTTTTTGATCAAAGGTGCTCAACCTGTACTTGTACCTTATGTATTCCATCAGTCAAAACAGACATGTGAGGAAGAAAGCCTGGGTTTGTGTCTGTGCTGAGGGTGTAACAGACAGGTGTGAGTTCTTGCTCCAACCCCAGGGAGCCTGCATCATAGGAAGGACTTTTTTTTATTATTAGTAAGTAGAAACTCTGATGTACAATAGGTCCTGTGTTGGTACAACCAATTCCCTCCTCTCTGCCCACATTCCACGCAGTGTCCTCCTCAGTTTTCTGGATTGCTTCATGGGATTGAGTGGCATGGGTTATTGGAGCAGCAGAGAGTTATGGGGAGGGGGGAGAATGCCTCTGGATATTCCCCCATGATGGCTCTTAATTCTTTCCGTCCCCCTCTTCTGAAGTTTCCTGAGTCATGGTGGGTGAGTTTTAAGTCTGCTGAAGTGTTGAGCTCTTAAGATTCTCTGGGTTTCTACTTTGGAATGTTTGAGTATCCTCAGTGTCTGTCTCCATCATCCTGGCACAGGTTGTCAGGCTGGCTGTGGAAGCAGTACTGTTGCTCATCTCACCGCTTCTTTGTGGTTTCGCCTGGGACCTAGCTGATGCGTTCGGGGTAGTTTCTCTCCTGTCAGGGAGTCAGCTATCATTTCTGGCCTTGCTGGTGGACTTGGGTTGTCCACAGTTCTTACTGCCTTCTGAAAAATACAAACAGATTCTCCAATGGACAGTGAGATCAGCACATCACTCTGTCTTGCTCAACTATATGGTTCATATTTCCTCCTCCAACTGAAGTCCTATCCTAATTAACTAACCTTCCTCAAAGCACTATTTTGGACATCCAAATTAAAGCACTATGTTTCCCTGGATCTGGGGATTATCCCTGATGCCTCTGAATTTCAACAGCTGTTGTGTCTTTCTTGGACCTTTGGTTGCAGTTCTTATTGTCTCAATTCCCCCAAGAACATTTCTCATCTTATAGAATGTCAGTGTTTCTATTGCATCTGGCAGGGTGTATCATATAGACCCCCATATGGAAAAAGGCATCTATGCTGTCCTGACCCTAGACTAAGTTATTAATGTAAGAAACTTTTGTACTGTGAGAAGAACAAGATGCTTAGAGGACAGGTTAAACACCATGCCCATGAGTATAGGCTGTTATAAAGTAGTCTGGTACTGGGAGATGTAAGGAAAGTTTGAGGTTTATATGAGCAATACTCACTATTGGTCAATCTGTTATGTCTATTTTTTGAGCACAGACTCCAAATGCAGATGGGTTACACCCTGACTAGCATCATAAACCTAACCCAGGGAACATCTCAGATACTATAGTATTTGTTGTTTGTATGGCTTGACATGGAGCTGCAGCCTATAGACTCTGCCCAGCATTTGAAGAGAGTGTAATATGGCATATCACTGGCCAGGGAAAAGGATAAAATTCATAGTTCCAAAAAATAGTTCTACTGAATGCATCTGAGTTTGTAGTTTTGCACATCATAAAGTTTAAAGAAAATCACGAAATATCTGAAGTCGATGACTGGGATCCCTAGTTGTCAACTTGGAAGGGTTAAGGATCACCATGAAGTCTAATCTCTTGACATGTCTTGAATTTTCCAGATGAGTACTGACTCTAGAGGTGGGAGTACCATTCCATGGGCTGGTTTCCTGGCCTGTATAAACAGGAGAAAGCTAGCTGAGCAGCAGCATCCCCCTCTCCTCTTCCTCCCTGCCGATGCCCGCACCTTCATGCTTCCTCTGCCATGATGGACTTCCCTTCAAAGCTGTCAGCTGAAAATAAACATGTGCCTTCCATAAGCTGCTTATGATCTGGTTGTCCAGTATTGAGAAAGTAACAAGGACCATCTATAACTGGAAACAAATTTGACTGCCAAGCTGGCAAAGGATCCTAAGAGACTTGGCACAAGCACTAGTCTCAGTTTAACTTACTTCACAAGTGACCACAGATAGCTACCACTCATCACGCAGCAGAGCCCAGCCTTGGGAGGAGAGGCTCCACTCTCTAAAGATGCTTCTTTGGTTTTCTGAGAAGTAACAACTAACACAAAATGGGATCCTCGCTTTAATGCTGGTGCTTTTAAATTGTCTTTTTGATTCCTTGGCACTTTCAGCCTCTCAAGGCTCCTAAGCTTTAATCTTAGTAATTCACAGGAGGTTTTTAACAGAAGTTGTAAGAGCTACTTCAGCTTGTTTCCTACTCTGCAGGTGCTGTTTTGAATGGGAGAGGATAAGCTCAGAAAAATTCATGTGGAGGTTGGTTGGAATAGTCAGTTCCAGGTTAGAATGGGGACCAAGGTGTATGGGCTGGAGATGGCTAGTCCCATCTCTTGACCAGAATTTTGTTATTTGTAACTTTGTTTTAGATCCATGTGGATCTAAAAACAATAGATCATTTTACAAAAATTTACCATACTTAACTGATACCAAATATTCTGTAGAAGGGATATGTTCCCTTTTAACCCATATGTGACTGATGGTGTCAACATCCAAAAATCAACTGAAAATATTCACTCAGAACTTCTGACCAGTCACTGGCATAGTGGATTTGTGTTCCAACTTCTCTCAAAATGAGGAAACTTATTTCCCTACCCACCTTTCTGGGATTTAGCAAAAACCCCAAGGAATAATCTATAGGAAAGCATTTTCAAACTAGAATGTCCTATACAATGGGAGACTGTCAAATTTGTAATACATGTTAGCACTGGAAGATTAATGTAACTTAATCATTACCTTTGTAAATATGCCCCCACAGATCTATGTGTTTAAGGCATGCTCTCCAGCTTGGCGCTATTGGAAGGTGGTTGAACCTAAATGGATGTCCAGGTCACTGGGTCATGTGTCTTCGAAGGGTTTTGTGAAACCAAGTCTTGTCCTTTCTTTCACTTCCTGGACTGAAGGGACATAGTTTTGCTCCCCTATGAAGACTACCTAAAGCAATGGCTATGGGTCTCAGATTGTAGCTCTGTGGTAGAGCACTTGCCTAACATGCCCAAGACCCTGGATTCAATCCCCAGCAGTACAGAATTAATAAAGCAATAGATCTGCCCAATTAGAATGAAATCTCCAAGACTTTAATCCAAAATAAACCTTTTCTTTTTATCAGTTGATTACTTTGAAATACATGTTTAGGTTAGTTCAGCATTTTTTTCAGTGAACAGTTTATTTACATTGCTGTGTACCAGGTAAAATGTGCTCACATATGGCTTCTCTACATTTTCTGAAGTGCCTCTGTGTGATTGACACCATCTCTGAAGTAGTGTGTGAGTAGTTAACATGTCAATGTCTTTGTGCTAACAGTGCTTACATGCTAAGGTGTGACTGAAGTGAGTGTTTTGTTTTGATATGTGTGTGTAGTGTGTATGGTATGGGATGTGTTGTACACCAAGGTGTATGTGCTGATGTGGTGTCCCATGCACTTCCTTGTGGCATCCTGTGAGTTTACCTCTGTGGCCAAAGGAACACTGAGCATCCCCTTCTATTACTCACCTGCCTTTCTGATGGTGGAGCTTGCCTTTCACGGGTCCCAGCATTCTCCAGTCTCCGCTCCCCCCACAGGACTAGTGTTGCAGATGTGCATGGCTACACCAGGTATTTACATGGGTTCTTGAGATTTGAACTAAGGTGGCCTTGGATCCCTCAGGTCTTCATATTTTCTCAGGAAGTGTTCTTAACTGCTTAGTCATAACTATAGTACATGAGATGAGTTTTAAAAATCAAATACTACCACATGGTGGCAAATTCTATTTGGAAAAGTAAAATAGGAATGGTAATAAAGAGGTCCTTGAATAAGTGAGTTAATCTATATGTGTGGGGCTATATATGTGTATGCATATGTGAGTAAATATGTGTGTATGTGTGACCATTATGAATGATTCTACTTGTATGTGGTATGAATGTGTGTAAAAGGGTGTTTATGAGGGTGTGATATGACTTTTATGAATGAAAGTGTATGTATTCATTTTGTGTATGTGGTATATTTGTGTGTCTATGAATGGACACTGGCATCAGTGTGTGTGCATATATAATCAAGTTAAACTGAGACCACTTCCATCACCTGTATCATTTTATATTTCCACCAATAATGAATGAAGCTCCTAATCTCCTAATGTGTGTGTGTGTGTGTGTGTGTGTGTGTGTGTGTGTGTGTGTGTGTGGAGAGAGAGAGAGAGAGAGAGAGAGAGACATAAGTAGCCAAGGTATAGCCAGATGGCTTTGTAAAAATACTGTTGGTGGTAGCATAATAAATCCAGAACATACCAGAATGCTCCAGAATAGCAGAGACCACTGAGCATGGGGGAACATGTCCTGGTTATAGTACTGCTGCTGCTACTATTGTTGTTGTTGTTTTTCTTGAGTCTTTGGTGCCCTGGTGAGGTGTCCTGGGAAAAGAAAAGGTGTGCAAGGTCCAGGATGACAGGAGCCACAGGAAGGGAAAAGCAGTCCGTGGCTATTCTTGGCTACAGGGTGCAAGGCAGGCCTGGAGTGCAGGTAAATGATGAAAGGGGCAGGTGGTGGAAGGTTTTATTTATCGTTATATTAGATATGGCTTGGAAATATTTCTCATAATCAATCCATTATGGATTGTCTTTTTTTTTATTATTTTTTTATTGTCCATAATGAGTTACAACATTTATTTGGTGGGCAAACAATGAGTTGTTATCCCCAATTCCCCACTGCCCTCCCCTCCCCCCTCAACTGGATAACCTCCTCCATGGGTCGTCTGGATCAGTCCTTGTGACAGGGGACCATGGATAGACTAGTAATCAGCCAGTTTCTCCTGTCTGTACCTCTGGATAGT
>PVHP010011821.1:0-27906 GCA_004024765.1 Zapus hudsonius
TTTTTTATGATTTGGCAGCATTCCATGGTCTAAATGTACCAGAGTTTATTTCCTTATTGTAACAAAGTTGGATCATTTCCAGTTTGGGAGTAGTATCCAAAAAGCTGCTATTGTGTACACGTTTCTGAGTGAAACTAAGTTTTTACTTCCCAGTTAAATACTCAAGAATGCAATTGCTAGGATGCATAGCAAATTCATTTTTAACTTTAAAAGAAAAACCTGTCAAGCACAGTGGCTGTTCTCTTACATTCCATCGGCAGTGTATGAGTGGTTAGGTTTCTCCATGTCCTTGCCATCATTCAGTGTGATCAGCTCCTTTTAGATATTCTCACAGATGTGTGGCCAAATCTCTCTTGGCTTAACTTCTATTTCCATGGTTGATGATGGCAGAGAACATTTTGTGTGTTTGTCATATGTACATCCTCTTTCCTGAGGTTCTACTTATGTTTTTGTTTATTTAATATTTTTGGTTTTGCACAGGCAGGCTTATGTAGTATTCGTGTATGTAGGTACGGATGTTTGAATGTAAATTCGAGCACATGTGTGTGTGCAGGTGTGCCTGTACATATGCGTGAGTCTTCATTGGAGGCAAGAGGTTAATAATGTCAGACGTCTTCTTTGGTTTCTCTTCACCTTAGTGAGACAGGCTCTCTCACTTAATCCTAGAGCTCACTGATTCAACTAGCCAGACTGGGTGTCTTTGCCTCCAGCTGGGGTTACAGGCAGTCTACGATGCCCACCTGAAGCTGAGGAGGGTGATGGTACTCCAAATTCAGGACCTCACCTTGTGCAATGACACTTTGCCAACTGACCCATATCCCCAACCCACTGTTCCTTCTTTAAATTGAGTTATTCACCTCTTTCAAAAGACAAGAGTTGGCCATGTAATCAGGTTGGTCTTGAAATTCCAACCTTGCTTTATTTAGCCTTGAATGTATTGAGACTACAGGCCTATGCCACCAAGACAGTTTCTTTTTTTTTTAAATGCTGTTTCAAGAATTCTTTATATTTTCTACATATAATTCCCTTTTGGACATGATTACATATATTATCTCTCAGGGTCATTTTTCTCTCAATCATCAGCGTTTTTCACAGAGCAAGTGTTTTATGCCTTCACAAGCAGGTCTAATGCCTCCTCACTGAATTCAATGTCCTGAAGATTTTCTCCTGTGCCTCTTATAAAAGTTTAATGGTTTTACATTTAGGTATATGGTACATTAAAAAATTATTGTCAATAATTAGTTACATTGAGCAAATCTTGTGATGGTACCAGCATTTCCTTGTTGAGGTAATTCTTGTACAAGGTATGAGGTGCAGGAGTGAAATGTTGGGCTCATAAAGTGTGAGTTTTAAGTTAAGAGTTTATTTTTACTTTTGGCTAATCAATATCCCTAAATATGATGTCCAGCACCATTGATGGACAGGTTACTCTCCTCCATTGAATTGCTTGTTTGAACTTTGATCCAAAATTAATTGGGCATTTTTTATATGTATGTCTGTGTCTGAATTCTCTTCTGTCTCATTAACCTGTAGACCTCTCTATGGATTCTTCTATTCTCACTTTGATCAGATTTTTCCTTATTTATTGCCAATAATTAGATACATTGCATGAGCAAGTCTTATGATGGTACCCCCATTTCCCTCCTCCCTATCCCCAACTTCCTTAGTGGGCTTGCTGGACCAGTCCATGGGATAGGGGGTTGATCAATTTTTTAAAAAATCATTGATGGGTTTTGGATTTTGCTTTTTCTACATCAGTTGACAATCATAATGCTTTTTCTTCCTCAGCCTGTTTTAATATGGTGGATGGTGATGGTTGATTTTTGAATATCCAGTATGCCTTGCAGAATTAGAACACAGCCCACTTAGTTACTGTTTATTATTTTTTGCATACATTGCAGGGAAAAAAATTTTCCTGGGGGGGGGGCGGATGCAAACACATGTCTTTTCCCCAGATAGGGCACAAACCACAGACCAAGGGACAATTACAACAATACCAGTCTAAGCCAGTTTGGTGAACCAATGACTTTATTGGGGTTACTTACAGAGCAGGGTGAGGGGTTGCTTACAGGAACAATAGATGTGTCAAACTCAAACACAGCTGCATCACCAGAAAGCACAGCTCAGGATAAATGACCCTCACAGAAGCTGTGTCTCTGGAACACCCGGCACCACTTGCAGGCAGCTCCATGGAAGAATCTCTCCTCCCCAAGAGGTTGTTTCTCCTTATATAGCTTTAGGGAAGAGTCTTGCGACCCTTTCCCAGACTTGCTGACTTCCTGAGTCTCTGAAACTTCCTTCCTGCACTGCCCTCCCAGGAAGGGATATTTGTTTCTAGTGAACATCCCAGAACCTCCTTTTCTTCTTCAATTCAGAGGAAATCCATTGCACAGCAATTACTATATTTTATTTGTCAAGGATGTCTGCCTATAAATTCATGAAAGCACTAGTTTGTACATTTCAGTGTTTTACTCTTTGTCTTTGGTGTTGGGGAAAAATCAGGCCTCATGTCATGAATGGGGAAGTGTTCTTTATTTTCTAGAAGAAGCTATTGTTATTTTAAGTAACAAGTTTTTTTTTTTTTTTTTTAGGATGAACAGTGCAACTCTGAAGAATCACAATGTGGGATACTAAAAGAAAGAGGACTCCAGGCTGGCTATTCTTCTGTCACATTTAGAGTTTTCCTTTCTGACCTGCATTTTGAATTGGTCAATTTGGAAAACTCAGTTTAGGAGATCGAAAAAATGGAGGGACTATGACTTTAGTGTGCATTTTCCTACTCACTGGTATTTTAAGAAACACTAAAGAAAGATTAGTGATCAGAACTGCTGTAAGCAGCTTACAGCACCGCTCAGTATTCAATTACCCAGTCCCTGACTTTTAATTACTCGCCTGTATATAATTAATAATACGTTTCTATCTATCAGAAAGGATCAAAACCCAAAGATTATAGAGCTGCAGAGTATATACTTCTTTTTATTTATTTACTTATTATTTACTTATTGTTAATAAGTAGAAACTGTATGAAAAAGTCTTGGGTTGGTACCCCCATTTCCCTCCACCCTGCTGAGGACCCCCCCCTTCCGTGGGATTTCTGGATTGCTCCATGGGATGGGGGGGGCTAGGCAGCATAGATTTCTTAAAAAGCATCAGTTTCCTACATTTAAAATTTAAATTAGCACACATAGGACTTACTCTTTGTGGCTGGCATGAGTTTTGACACATGCACTGGTTTGCATACCAAGGTACCATGGGCAGTGCAATATCCTTCCAAAGGTACCTCTTTTCTCTTTGAAGTACCTCTACTTTGTCAAGCTCTGGTTTTTCTCCAGTGCCACATTTTGACCTTCTAGGATGTCATCAATGAAATGACAGCGCAGATTCTTTTGGTTGTGAATTCTTTTTCACCTAGCAAAATGTTTCTGCCATTCATCTGTCATCGTATGCATTAACACTCCCTTCTTCGTTCTCTATCTTTTTCCCCCACTGAGGTTCCCGATAGCTTTACCCCTTTCAATGAAATCTTACAATGTCTAGTCTTCCCAAAGTTCTTTTAGAAGAAACCTCTTCTCATTGGTCACCTTGCTTAGAGTCACATAGCCCCATTGCCTGGTTGGTAAGATCAGACATAAAAAGGCAAACGATTTATAGGATCTGAAGAGAAAGTAAAGAACACACATAAAAAGGCCAGAAGTTAGTCATCACTACACTAGCCAATGACCACTGATGTTACCTGGTAGAAGAGGTCTCTGTCCAGCAGAGGCCAGCCTGTTCACAGATCCACAGAATAGCAGCCACTTGAGTTGGGAACAAGGATCCTGTGGTGGTTTGATTCAGGTGTTCCTCATAAATGTACCTGTTCTGAATGCTTCATCCCCATCTGGTGGCAATCTGGGAATTGGAGCCTCCTGGAGGTAGTGTATTTTTTCTTTTTTTTAAAATTATCGATAATTAGATATGCTTAATAAGGGAATAATGTGTTGATGTCTCCAGTTCCCCTATTTCCCTCTTCCCTGTCCGGGTGGGTTTATGGGCATTATAGCCAGCTTCCCCTTGCCAGTGTTTGGCACACTTTCCTGTTGCGGTTGTCCACCTCATATTGGCCAGGGGGTCATGTCCACCCTCTGCTCATGCCATCATTTTCTCCTGCCATCATGGAGCTTCCCCTCGAGTCTGTAAGCCAAAATAAACCCTTTCCACCACGAGCTGCTTTTGGTTGGGTTCTTTGTGCAGCAACGAGAATTTTTAAATCTTAAACCATTGAGAGCTATATTAGGATCACTTGAGGAGAACTTTCACAAACTGCACACTTGGCCTTTCCCCACACACCTCCTTCTCACTCTCCACACTCCTGAGTCTTCCATATATGGAGCACGACATGTCATGATCACCATCCTACAACATCGAGAGTCGCTAGATTTAAGATCCTGTTACTGCTGTGTTTGCCTCAAGAATGCTGGGATGGAATGAAGCATCCTAAAACCATCAGTTATTCATTTTATAGATGAGGAAACTGGGCCTCAGAAAAGAGGCAATCTTCTCCCAGAGCAGTAATGAACCAGGGCCTGTGTGTGGTACTTCTTAGACATTAAGGTTCCAATGAGTCACCTTGGGCCTCAGGAAAATGCAGACTGACTCAATAGGTCTGGAGCATTGTGTCTGGGAGATGCTACACTTTGAGTGACAACATCCTGAAACCCTTAATTAGCTTACCTCTGCCTTTATGATTTAAGTGCTTCACCAAAGAAATGAAGAAATAATATTTGAAGGTGTGGCAAGTACCCATCTAAGCATCCGTGACCTGATATATAAGAATAAATAAGGATATGATCACAGAGGACAGAGTGAGGGAGGGAAGCAGCCTTAACAGCTCGGCACAATATCTCTTGCCTTCAAAACTGTTCTAATTTTAGCAAAGTCCATAGGAAAGCACACAGGCAAACTCTAAAGCTCCTTAGCTGCTCTTGTAATCTGCTTGCGGCCACACGTTAAGAATCTTTCCTTGTCTAGGAAGGATGAATTGACGCTCCCTCTCTATAATCTTAAGGAGTGCAGTTCTATAACAGGTAGCAATTTGGGGGGAGGCACACTGCACTTCGTAGCTAAAGTGTGAAAGTGGATGGCAGATATGTGTCTGTTCTGTGTTAGCTTTGTTGGAGAATAATACAAAGACAGTTGGGATGTGAGGTGGTCCCAGGCGTGGACCTTGATGCTGGCTCTATTAACTTTGTAAGAGAGTTTAATGGCCTAGGAACTAAAGTCTCTTTAAAATTGTATAAAGTGATACATACTACTGATTAAATGCTACTGATTAATACTACTGATTAAATGCTATTGAGGATGGAGTCAAGAGTTTCAGGGAACTGATTTGCAGCCTGGACCCTATGAGCCTTGGGAATGGAAAATCCAGCAGTCAATTTCAGATGTCACTGGTGTAAAATTCCTGGCATCACTTGGGCTCTGCTCTCTCAGTATCACTGAGCTTGACATTACTGGCCTTAAATGTCCATCTCTTTGAGGAAGTGCGCACAATGCCAATTAGACGGAGGGGTTGTTCTGTTTGTCATCACTCACATGCTCAGTATTTCTCTCATAGCAGGACACCCTGGATTTACTGTCTCCTCTCCTGTCATCCAGAGTTGTATAATAGTGTGTATGAGAGAGAGAAAGAGAGAGAGAGAGAGAGAGAGAGAGAGAGAGAGAGAGAGAGAGAATATGAACAGGCATGTGTGCAAGTCAGAACAAAAGGAAGATTGGGGGCTAGTAAGAACCACAAAGGGTGATGGAGAAACACAAAGACCTAACCCTAACCCTAACCCTAACTCAAAACACGAGACATGGGGCCGGAAAGATCACACAATCAATCAATCGATAAAGTGCTTATAAAGCAAGCATGAGGCCCTAAGTCCAGATCTTCCACTCTCATATAAAATCTGAACACAGTAGTGTCCACCTATAATCCCAGGGCTGGGGAGGTGGAGATAGGAGACTCCCTCGGGCTTGCTGGCTAGCTAGGCTTGCATTAGTCAAATCAGTGAGCTCCAGGTTCAATCTTTCCAAAATAATGTGGAGAGTGATTGAGGAAGACACCCGATGTTGATCTCTGGCCTTGATGTGCATGCACACACACACACACACACACACACACACACACACACGCTTATATACCCTACACACCTACTTGTGCTAAAAAAGGAGAAAACAAATGAAAAAACATTGAAAATCTGCCCTGGGTTACTAATGTCAGTCTTATAAGAACATCTCATTATCAGAAAGCTCCTAAGCCTGTACCAGGCTCATCCTCTCTTCTTCTGAATTCTTTACCTTCAGGTGGGTGTTCCAAGCTTATGACGGTGGGATTAGGTGGCATGAGGGATAAATCAGGGGCAAAGATTCCTGTGTCTGTTGTGAAGACGGCAGCCAGACAGCTTGAGGGACCAGCACTCATCTCTGTGAGTTACGTTTTTACTTGTGGTGAGTTTGAGCATGATAATAACTAATGGGTGTTGGTGGGGGGGTTGTTATCTGGCTCTGAAACAAAGGAAGAGACAGAGAGAACATTCTGGACCTGGGAACTTGGCCTGCTGTTGGGTTTGAAAATGGGAGAGAACACGAGGGAAACATACCCAACCCTCCTTATAATGCCATGTGACGAACTCATAGGTGAAACTTGGCTATTCCAAGGTCACTGCAAACCTTGATTACTGACTCTGTCCACAAGGAACCCAAAGGGACACTCCTCTTTAGTGGCTTCCTAGCAAACAGTTTTCTGGGAAGTGAGGGATCTGGGGCATCAATGGCCACAGAGCAAATATTTTCTGACCCCCAGGATGAACTTGAAAACTTGGTCCCGGCACTAAGAGGCTGCAGGGACAGTGTGAAGCATAAGAAAGCTGCCGTGAGAGCGACCACAGGCACTGTGGGTGGCTGTTCCTTCTCCCTCTGAGGTTAAAGTGTTTGTTTGCTCCATCCTGAAGCAAGGTACACACTAGATATGTTTTCTAATGGCTTTGGTTTGGGTCTTACTTGGATCTCCAACTTGATTCTCTTTGCCTCAGAGGGACCCTGGGAATATTCATGGGTTCAAATCATCAGCAGGAGAAGCAGCACTCTTCTGTCCCTCTGCACCCTTCCTTATTATCTGTGCGTGCATCTCTGCTGAGAAACGGCCCATGGAGGTCCTCCATGACAGAGCAGCACCATAGAGCCCAAGACTTCCAGAACCTGGGATTTGTATAATCTTGTTCTCTGCAGCTCGGCACAGCAGAGCTTTGCAGCCTGTAGTCAAAAGGACACTAACTCCAGTCTTGACATAATGCTTTGCCACATCTTCTTTCTGTGGAAGAATGCTTTGTGATCTCTACAAGGGAAAAGGGCTAACTTTGCATTAAAGACAGGAACATAGGGGCTGGGAGATGAGTCAGTGGGTAAAGTGTGTGCTTTGCAAGCACAAAGGCCTGATTTTGGAGTCCTAGCACCCGTGTAAAAAAGCTGGGTGTAGTGGCACATGCCTATAGTGCCAGTTCTAAGAAACAGAGACACGAGGATGGATCCTAGGACTCGGGAACTATCTCATCGAGCCAGCTCAGTGAGCTCCAGGTTCATATAGAGACCCTGTGTGAAAAAGTGAGGTGGTGAAGCTTGCAGATACTGCCTGAAACTGAGTACAGCTTAAAGACATGGACTAAGGAAGCTATTTTCCTGAGAAATCCATCAGATATTGATGAGCCTCTAATATGTTTGTACTGAACAACATGGAGGACTTCCTCCAGGCCAGATGAATGTCAGCTGTGATAGAGATGGACATTTAATTTGTTTGTGATTTGGGTTTTTAACCACTGGATATTTGTCATCTGAGATTTTTCTTTCTCAAATCTATTCCCAATAAGGAAAATTTAGACAATTAAAGTAGATCAAGAATTAATGAAAAAATAACAATGTGGTGAGCAGTCGAAGAATACATCTGACGCCTCCACACATACGTCTACCCACATGTGGACCATCCCTACATACAACACAATAAAACCCCCAAACAGACCAAAACCAAAACCAGAACAAAAAAAAAAAAGCACTAAGCCAAAACAACATGAAAAGAGTTCCCTCACAAAGGTGAGACAGCACTGCACTGTCTTCTCTTATTGCCAAGATCAAGTTTGATACTGGGTTTGGGTACAGTCTTGCCTCAGGAAAGCAAAGACTTTCTGGGAAAGCACAGTCATGAAGAGTTTAGCTTTTGGTGATTTCTCTGATCAACAGGATTGTCATCTGGATAAGAAAGGAACAAGGGTCCTATTTATTCTGTTTTTACCAAAGGCTTTAGAGAGAACTGGAGGGTAAACCTGTGACAGACACCCTATAAGCTAGATACTCCAAAGGAAAACATTGCACATGAGACACACAGGTTAGCGCTCACTGACAGGTCAAATCCCAAGGGTCAAGAACACCCACTGATCAACCTGGCAACTGTTATGTAACTCTATGAGGAGTCTTCTTTACCCCATACTTAGAATTAGACAAGACTACTGTCCAAGCCTAGAGATTCCACTTCCAAATTGTAGAAACACAGAAAGAAGAAGTACATGGGGGTAGTGTGAACATTAAGTGTGCTTTTAAAAGTTTTGGAAATATTCTTAGAGGTGTCAGAGGAATTCAAGGAAGGTTTGAGACTGAACTTTGAGACCTGAAAGAAATTAACAGTTGGGGCACTTGAGGGAGACACAAAATTATCTGGTAAGTGCTGATGACAGGGTCACTCTGGTGCATGACAAAAAGTCCTCAGCACTTTGTTAAAGGAGGAGGTGATCCAGAGTCCAGGTGAACATGTGTCATGATCACAGATATGTTCACATGGCTTTCTTGACTTCCCAAGGTTTAAGTACAGGCTTTGTATCAGACATGCTTCTTGTATTATTTTATTATCCCTTAGTTTTCCTCATGACCTTAAAATAAAGACATTATTTGATCCATTTTATACATGGAATGAGGATCAAAGAGAGTTATGTAATGTATCTGTGACACAGCTTGCTTTGTAGCTCAGGGATTTAAAGATACGTGTGCTTGATTCTAAAAACAAAATAGCAATAATCAAAACAAAACATGCTCTTTACATTGCATCACCCCACAAGGCGATTAGACGGATGAGGGTCACTTTAATCCTATACACTTGAACTCTGGCTCCATCATAATACAATCCTACGTGGGGCTTCCAGATAAAATACAAGATGCTCAGTTAGCTTTGCATTTCTAACAAACAACGAATGATTCTTTTGATATAGATTTGTATCTTAATATGTTTTCATTGGAAATTGTTGTTTATCTGGCATTCCTGATTCCAATAGATTCTCCAGATGAAAACAGAACAAAACAAACAAACAAAACCAAAAGGTTATGTGGTTTCTTATGATTTTTTAAAAAAATTTTATTTATTCATTTTCAACAGAGAGAGAGAGAGAGAGAGAGAGAGAGAGAGAGAGAGAGAGAGAGAGAGAATGCACTAGGGCCACCATCTTGTGGGTCTGCCTTATGTGGGTCCTGGGGAATTGAACCCAGGGCCTTAGGCACTGGAGTCAAGTGCCTTAACCACTGAGCCATCTCTCCAGCCCAGTTTCTTATGATTTTTTGAAAGAACTGGAAAGTCTGAAAACTCTATTCGAGAGATTTTTTTTCTAGTTTTTCCCTGTGGTTTTGGCACATCCAGGATGTGTCAAATGCTGGCAACCCACCACTGACTCTTGTATTCCCAACCACACTTCGGAGAGGCACAAACCTTGCCTATTGACAGGGCTGAAGAATCACAGTACAAGATTTAGATTCTGCAGCCAGAGAAGCTGACAACGCACTTCCTAAATCATCAAGGACTTTGTGAGGAGAAGCCAGCTGATGCTTTCTATGTGGTCTGATAGAAAAGCCACAGAGTTGGACCTCATCATCCCAGGTCTATGACCTGCACTGAATTTCTTCCCCAATTTACTCACCCACTCCACAAACACAATGCATATAGCATCTATGTGCCAAGTGCTACTGTAAGTAGTGCAACCACAAAAAAGACCCCAAACTGAAAAGGCAGCTTCTTGAAGAATGTCCCCAATGGGAATAAAGACAAAATCAAGTTGCAGTATAAGCTGGGGGAGGGTCACAGTATGAACAGCCAAGTTCAGTTGGGCACTGACATGCAAGAATGACAGAAATAATTGGGGAAGTGAAAATAAGAACACAACATATCTTGAGAGTCATAAGAAAAATATTATGAATTTGAAGACACATAATATAAGATTGGAAGGTATGCAGTAATGTGTGAAAGAGAACGATTATTGTCCAGGATCCAAGTTTGAAGCTTGGAAGAAGGTTGATGCTAAGAACATTAGCTGAAGTCTCTAATAGGGGAAATGAGGACTCCACAAAACTCCTTTGCACTAGATTATGGGAGGGTGGAGGGAGCTGACTCTGGATAAGACTAAAGTTCTCCCAGGTGTGATGGTGCCTACCTTAAATGCCAACACACAGGAGACGGAGGTAGGAGGATCATTGTGAATTCAAGGCCAACCTGGGACTTCAGAGTGAGTTCCAGGTCAGTCTGGGCTAGAGTGAGCCCTACCTATCTTGAACCTACCCCCCCCACCAAAACAAAAATGAAGAAAATGAAAAGAAAATTCTTTGAAGCTTTCTGAATCCTCCTTCCTATGTTAAATTTTCTTGGGTGTTGTGAAAGAGAAGAAGAAGGAAACAAATTTGATCCTAAAATTTAGCAATTTGTGTTTTATGTTTATAGGTGTAATTTTTTCATGGGTTTTCAGTGCAAGGTCTGCCATCAAATTAGTGTGGGGAAGACAATATTGGATCGTAGGTAGGGACACGATTTGGAGATTTGTACAGGAGAAAGTGTTGAAGGAACCTGAGAAGTGTGTGTCTGAAGAAGTTTATGGAGGAACATGGTTAACTCTGTGTGTGTGTGTTTGCACGAGGATCCATTGGATGTTGTCACTGTGTTAGTGATTCAGAAATCCTCTTGTCCAAATAACCTGATTGTCACCGCTTGGAACTAAAAGTCTCTGCATTATGCAAGGATTAAACAAAGACTATAAAGGAACAAAGCCTATATTAAACTAAACATTGAAGATCATTTTATAGCTTGAATGAAGAATTTATAAACTTCAAGGGTCTGTGAATATTGTAAAACCAGATACCAGTTGGTCCATTTCCCTTCCTTTGCATGGTGGGGCTGGGCTTCATAGAGGGGAAAATACAGTATTATGATAAATCCATACAGAACAACCATGGCCCATTTATTGGCACATTAAGAATCTAGATTCCTGAGTTTTAAAATCTCTCAATTGACAGTTTACTCTGCAGTACACTGAATACCTTCACTGAGTTGTATTACATTTCGTTAAAGTAATCTCTCCTGTTTTGTGTAGAGTACTGAGTACTGAGTACACAAAGTACTGAGCTCCTTAAAGTACTTACCTTGCCCAGTTGAGAGTCTACCATCCATGGGGATGTCATAACTGGAAGGGTCTTTTCTTTATCTGCAGCCCCTAGGGAGCCTGAAAAAGAACTGTCAACCACTCAGCCACTGACCAACAAGATGAGCGACAACACTTCTTTGGCTCCTCCAGTGTCCAGCCAGGGTCCCACCACCCCACGCAAAGGGCCCCCCAAGTTCAAGCAGAGGCAGACTCGTCAGTTCAAGAGCAAGCCTCCTAAGAAAGGTGTGAAAGGGTAAGACTGGACCACAAAGAAAGCTTCTTTCCATCACTTCCTGTTGCTGCTTCAGCTTGAGCAAGTCATGCTTATGGTGTTGTAGAGAAGAGACCCCCACCTCACCCTCCATTTCCCTCTCTGACTCCATCACTACAGAGTCCCCTCCACGACCCCAGCTGTATGGTCAAGGTTAACATGGAAGACAGAGCCTTTCACAACCGTCTGTGACTCGGCCTTCTAGACTTTTCTTGTCTAGTCCTTTTTGTTGATATTCTCTGGGCTTTAAATCGAAAGTATGGAACCAGTGGTTAGTTTCAGAAAAAAATCAACTCTATCTATCTATCTATCTATCTATCTATCTATCTATCTATCTATCATCTATCTATATATCATCTATCTATATCTATCTATCATCTATCTATCATCTATCTATATCTATCTATATCTATCTATCATCTATCATCTATCTATCATCTATCTATGTATATCTATCTATCAATCAATCTATCTATCATCTATCTATCTATCTATCTATCTATCTATCTATCTATCTATCTATCTATCTGTTCTCTCTTTCTGTATATGAACACATCATGCCTGGTGCACACGAGAAGGTCAGAGGACCACCTTGGGAAGGTGGTTCTCAGTTTTCACTTGGGACATGATCTCTTTTGTTGTTTTACTGCTGTAGACATCAGACTAGCTGGCCTGCTAGCCTTGAGATTCTCTTGGGATTACAGAGAGTTGTGCTCCTTGAATTCAGCTTTATGTCATTTCCAGAGATCTAAACTTTGGTCATCAGTCCTGCAAAGCAAATGCTTTTAACTCTCCCCCCCCAACCATCACCCCAGCCCCTCCCCAATATTTTGGTTTTGTTTTGGTTCTAATCTTAGGTCTTTAGTTCTCTGGTTTTTCTCTCTCCCACTCCATGGCAAAATTGTATTTGTTTCCGACTCACATCTCATATGTTAATTCCCCTTTGAAACAACAATGACACTAAAACGTTATCATTCCTTTTATGCTCATCGTCTGATAGCATTCAGTGAGCAGAGCTTATATGATTTCATATAACATTTATTGATTTACATCTGTGTGCTCTGCCTAACATCATGCCTGATATATAATCATTCATTAATTAATCCATCCATGCAGTGTCTTCTTGCTTAGTCATTTCCATTTCCATTTTAAATGGTGAAGCCTGGGCTGAGGAGATGGCTCATCAGGCAAGAGAGCTTGTTGCACAAGCATCAGGACCTGAGAGGGCCTGAGTTTGAGCTGTAGCATCCACACGTGCATGTTACTCCAGTCCTATAGCTATGGGGATGGAGACGGGAGACCCGCTGAGGCTCCCTGGTCAGCAGTCTGACAAAGAAAAAGAAAAGAGAAGAAGAGAAAAGAGAAGGCAGCTGCAGGTTCAGTGAGATCTGTCTCAAAGCAACAGTGAGGAAGAGTGACATAGGGAATGTCAGGTGTCCTTCTTTGGCTTCCACACACGTGCACACATGCATGAATCTGCTGCCCATGTGTGTGTATAGAATACACCACACCATATGTACCACATACACATAGGTCACAAAAAAGCTTGGAAAACATGTCAAGCTTGACTAAATTGTCCCCTGGTCATTTATTCTGGCTCTCAGGGGTCTCAGGCTAAATCTCTTAACTGGGAGAAATACTCTCCTGCCTCTCCCATAAATTCCACCAGAGTGACACTTTTTTTTTTTTTGTGCTAGTCCAATGCAGGCAAAAGGGATTTTTCAAATAAAAACACTCATCTTCTTCCTTGAGTCAAGAAACTCGCTAGTGAGTAATTTCAGGATTTTTTTTTCCTCTTGTCTCAGCTAATGTCTGCTTTCTTTCTTTATTTTTCCCATAGGTTTGGAGATGATATTCCAGGCATGGAAGGACTGGGAACAGGTGAGCCACCCACACATTCAAGTGAGCTTTGTAGTTGGAGTTATACCTTTACATAAAGTTTAGGATTCAAAGGGGCAGCAGAAAGTTCTAGCAGCCAAGACAACAGGCCCTTTCAAGACATAGAATGATGGGTATTTAACTTAAACTCCTAGGTAAGTAGGTATGTGTCCAGTTACCAAAAAACCCCAAAAAGCCAGGTGTGGCGGAGCACACCTTTAATCCCAGCACTCAGGAGGCAGAGGTAGGAGGATCGCCATGAGTTCAAGACCACCCTGAGACTACATAGTGAATAGGTCAGCCTGGACTAGAGAGAGATCCTGCCTCGAAAAACCAAGAAAAAAAAAAAACCCAAAGAAATGAGGTAAGCCTAAAGTCTAACTGTTGTAGAAGTATCCGGTAATAAACAAAGCCTTTGTAGCAAGAGGAGAGGGGAGTCTAATTTTCATCAGGGCCCGGGGTCCAAGCATAAATGCATTGGCCACGAACCCCAGTTACAAAGATATTTTATAGTCCATACAGAATAGGGTATGTGACATTATGCAAATTACCATTATCTAGTAGTTCACACATTTACAATAGGTCTCAGGAAATTCAGATATTCTCCCCAGGTTTTCTCTGGCCTTGTCTCTCCTAATTTCCTTATCACAGTTAAAGCAATTACTTTTGTCTCACTGAACTTCAAAGCTCTGGTAGTTTTTCATCTCATAGCCATCTGTGGCCTGAAGAATGTAACAATGAATGTAGGGGAGGGGGGCAGTGAGCTCACACTCATTTTGCTACAATATAAAGATGCTGTCGTTCATTACAGGACATTTGACTGAATGCACTGGTCAACTCTAGGCTTTTAGAGTCTTGACTGTGGAGAGATTCTCAGAGGTCTTTCTTTTTAACTTCAGTTTTGAGAAGAGAAAGCTGAAGCCGACAGAGTGCCAAACTGAGACCACAGAGTGGGGTGTTGGCCTGAAACCACTCCTTACCAAGTTCCTCTTCTCACACTTCCTGGAGCACCCACAACAGGGGCCCTGCTCACTGAGTGCCTCACATGTCACCTTTTTAACTGGCTAGAATATGTCCATTTATTTCATAGGGACTGCAATCAATGGAGATTGCTTTGAAAAAAAACTTACAACTTTCTTAGAGAAGTTTCAGATTCATAGACCAATGTGGCAGAAAGTCCAGAGAACTTATATAACCCTCACCTGTCTTTTCTTTCTGACACAGTTCCTATTAGTAAACGTATTGGATTCATGTGGCCCATTTATTAAATGTGATGAGCCACTATCCATACGTTACTGCTATTATCATCAGAAGCCCAGCACTTCTGTAGCTTGGAGTTTATTATTTGTGTTGTACCATTCTAAGGGTTTTGATTAATTGCACAAGATTATGCAACCAACACTGTTGTATCATCCAAAATAGTTTCAAAGCCCTAAACCTTCCCCGTGCTCCAGGGGGAGTGTCATTGACCCCAGCTCCATATTCCCGAATCTCTCTTACTTTTCCCTTTTCCAGAACATCATAAAGTTGGAATCATGTAGTATATAGCTTTCCTACACTAGCTTCTTTCACTTAGCAATATTCAATCAAGCTTCTTCAATGTCTTTATATAGTTCAATAGTTCATTTCCTTTTTATTGCTAAATTATGTACCAGTTTTAAAATTTTTATTTATTTATTCGCAAGCAGATAAAGATAGAAGAGAGACGCAGAGAGAGATGCAGAGAGAGGGGGGGGCACTCTAGGGTCTCATGCTGCTCAAACCGGACTCCAGATGCATGTGCCACTTTGTGCATCTGGCTTTATGTGGGTACTGGGGAATAGAACTCTAGTTGTTAGGCTTTGTGGGCAAGCACTTAAATTACTGAGTTATCTCTCCAGAACTAATGTACCATTAAAAATATTTTTATTGATGAGAGAGAGACAGAGACAGAAAGTGAGTATGGGCAGGTCAGGGCCTCATGACACTGCTAACAAATTCCAGACACATGTGCCACTTTGTGAATCTGGCTTTACATGGGTACTGGGGAATCAAACCCAGACCATCAGGCTTTAAGCAATGGCCTTTAACTGCTGAGCCATCTCTCCAGCGCCCAAATAGCCTAACTTTTATGAATCTAACACAGACTGTTTATCCTATTGAAAGGCATTTTGATTTCTCTCATGTTGCAGCAATCATTATGAATAAACAATTATATACATATGTGCAGGTGTTTCGAGTGCCGCCTAGCACACTTGATAAATGGGGTCAGTCACGGTTGGTGTATTTGCTTTTTGTAGTCCAGTGCTACTGGGATCTTTAGTAGATTTTCTACCCCTTGTAAAGCTCATTTGCTGTTGTCTTAGATCACTTACTTTTGTCGTTTGGTCAGGAATGTGCTATTGGATTGAAGTTTCCCACACCATTGGGAAGGAAGCAAAGAGATTTTTACTGAGTGAAGAAGGTCTCAGCTCTAATTAGACCTGTTGCTTAATGCAGCTGGATGGTAGTCAGTGTCCCTGTAACTGGGAGCTCTTCCCTGAAACAGGAAGCTGGATTAGATGATGCGGTGAGATTGTATCTCCATACTTGGTCTGATGTAGGCATTTGAAAATTCAAAAGAACTATAAGCCAGAGACACACATGGACCCCATGTGGATTGGTAGGAAGGTGACAGATGACAAGACTCCAGGAATTTAAAGTGTTACTAATCATCATTTTAACCCTTGGCTTGACCAGAATTCTACCACTGTTCTCTTCTTGGGGGTTCAACTTTAGGGAGGAGCCTCAGTGAGTAACCCATGGTGTAACCCAATGGACCCATGGTCCCTTTCCCAAAGGAAGAAAAAAATGAAACAAACATGTTGCCTGAGTGGGGGGGAATAGGTACACAATTTTTATGGTCTTTCCTGGACTCCCGAGCCATTCTAGATGACGTCTCAAGTGTGGAGAGTAGAGGGAAGTGTTTCTGGATAGAGGTTGTCTCTCCCTCCCTCCTTCCCTCTCATACTCAGGACACTCTTTTCCAGGAACAATTCAGCTCACATGGTTTTCTTCCATTTCTTGCAGATATCACTGTGATCTGTCCCTGGGAAGCCTTCAGTCACCTAGAACTGCATGAGCTCGCTCAGTTTGGGATTATCTGAAACTCCATGGGCTCTTCCTCTCTCCATAGCATCGAGTGCAAATTTCATTGATTTTTGCCCAGTTGATCTTCCCGAGTCTTGAAATTTGGTATTCAGAAGTAATTTCTTTGACATATATATGCTCATGACTCACGAGGCGCTGCCAGGAGTTCTGGCAAGTGTCAGAGTCTCCCTGTAGCCTAGCTTGACTTGGAATAGTGAATGTGGTGGTTTGAATCTGATACCCCCCACACACACCCATAAACTCATGGGTTTTTAATGCTTGGTCCCCAGCTGGTGGCAATTTGGGAGATGGAGCCTTGCTGGAGGAGGTGTGTTGTTGAGGGCAGGCTTAGGGGTGTTCTAGCCACGTTTCCTTCTGCCAGAGCTTAGCTCACTCTCTTGTAGTTTTCTACCTGCTGTGGCCAGGAGCTAATGTCCAGCCTCTGCTCTACAATCTTTTCCTTGCCATCTTGAAGCTTCCTCTTGAGTCTGTAAGCCAAAATAAATCCTTTCCTTGCATCAGCTACCTTTGGTCTGGTCTTTTGTCCTTGTAATACAAAGGTAACTATGACACAGACTTTTGTTGAGGCTTTTCAACCTTTACACCTCTTCCTACCAGCCAGCTAGAAGTTATCCACATTTCTTTACATTTTGTTTAAATGTAAGTTAGGCACTTGTTATATGAACAGTTGATATTTAGGGTAATGCTTATGCACTTGGAATGTTGGGACAGGAGTTTGAGGCTAGCCTGAGTTACATTGTAAGACCCTCTCTCAAAACAACAACAACACCAATGATAATAATAAGGTGTATGTTTATATAACTTTTCCTGGGGAGACCTGAATACATGTCTGTTTACTCCAGATGATAGGGTACCAATGACATATCAAAGAATCAAGTCCACTCAAATCTAACACACTGAGCCAATGAATTTAAGTGGGGTTACTTCTAGGAACATGGGTAAGAGGCTTCTGCAGGAGCATGGGTGAGGGGTTACTTCCAGGAGCATGGATAGGTGGTTAATTCTAGGACCATGGGTAGAGGGTTACCTCCAAGAGCATGGGTAAGGGGTTAATTCTAAGAGCATGAACAAGGGGTTACTTCTAGAAGGAGAATAGATGAGGGGTTACCTCTAGGAGCATGGGTAAAGGGTTACTTCCAGGGGCTTGGGTGAGGTATTACTTCTAGTAGCTTGGGTGACTCATGGGCTGTCGAAGAAGAGTCCCCCTCCCTAAAACTATTAACTGCTTACATGTCCTGGGAGGGCCTGGTGAGGCTTCTCCCCTGACCCATGAGGACATTAGTGACACAGTTTTGTGAGGGGTTCTTGTAAATCATCACAGCTTCTTTGGTTTCAGGATGGCAACAGGAGCTCTGCCTGGAGGACAGAATTTCACCACAGCTTATGTCACCCACCTCCCCTTATTTAATAGAGTTGACAAGAACCTTGGTGCACATTGAGAATTTGTACTAAATGCCACCAGCAAATACTTAAGGCTCTTTTCTGAGAACCAATTAAACTAAGACATGGTCGTACAGGAAGCAGGCACAGGGCTTGCACAAGAGCATAGACAAGATTCAAGCCAGCATGCTGCTTTGCATGCGGGCTGTCACACACTGTGAAGGGCTCCCTGTTATTGAACTTGGTTGTCTCAGAGAGCGCAGGCAGCTCTAGGCTGTAAAGTTCCAAGCGGCTGGAAGACTGAAGACTTTAACTCACGACTCTGGCAATGTGAGCCTTCTGTTCAGTGTTCTTGCTTAGGGAAGCTCTCCTTTGCTTGTTTGAAGATGAAGTTTCTTTAACCTTCAATACATCTTTCTTGTACATAGTTCTTTATTTTAGAGTCATGGAAGTGAGTAGGTGTTTCTATGGCAGAATTGTCACCTGTCACAACTGTTAATCACAATTTAATATTTGGAGGGACCCATGGAAAGTCTTCAGGAAATTTATAAGCATCCTAAAGTTGGATGCTTAGTTTGTATTAAAACATATTATTCTTGACAGAGAGTCTATAATTTCCTATGCACTTTATGTGTCTTCTGTATTTAGAGGTTTGTCTCTGGAGAACAGGTCTTTCCTTCGTCTCAGCCAACACAGTTCAGATGGTGTTGATTTCATCCATGGCCCCAAAAATCTGCTCAAGGCTAGGCAAGTGATTCAGAGATTATGCTATTGTGAGGTGTTTGTTGGGTCTTCCGAGAGATAAGGTTCCACTTTGGGGAAGTTCCTTTTAATAGCATCCCTTCAATGAAATTATTCTAAGCAATTGCTTGTGCTGAGAGTTACAGTTTATTTGCACACTCATTGACTGGTTTTATGCATATTTTAATAATTCAAATTCAAACCACCAATTGAAAAGACCCTTATTCTAGAAAGTTCAGACTCAGATGCAAAAAGGAGTCAAATCCGTTGAATGAAATGATGGCTTGCTTCACCTCTGGAGTTGTCAAATGTCCTGTGCACAGAGTTGTCTTTACTCCACACTTTCAAGGTAGTTGCACAATTCTGATGTAGCCTCCACCTCACCGGGTGCCTTGACATTCACAGCACAGTTTCCTCATTTCAATTTTGCAATCTGTGGTGAAAGCAAAGTGTAAATTAACCCAAGAAAGAAAGATACCAGGGATGATTAGAAAGAGAGGCGGATCTGAGCTCTGGTTCCCCCAATAAATTGCTCTATAACTTTGGGCAAATAAATAAATAAATAAATAAAATCCCTCACCCTTTGGACTTTCCACCTTGCCTGGATTCCATAATCTGAGGTTCATAGTAATGATACATATGACTTTGAGGGTCACATCACCTATGCAAGAAAATTAGAGGCACTCGTCACACAATAGAATTTATTCTGCAGCGGGCTCTGTGTTAATTATTTTGTACAGGTGACCTAATTGTCTTCTATCCAGGAAGTTGGAAGTAGAAAAGGAAAGATCAGATATAAATTCAAAAGTGGAAGTGTTTGATGAAGGGGAAATAGGGTAACGTGTGCTTCCCCCTTTGGTGAGAACTCCTGTCTCCACTCCTGCATCTGTCTTCCCTCTCACCACAGCTGGCCCTGCCTAGGACCTCCTGTCTGCCTGTCTGTCTGTCTGTCTCTCTGTCTGCACTTGTCCATGTTTGTATCTTTCAGACAGAGCATCTAGTTCTTCAGCTGGGTGAAGCCTGCTCCACACTTTGATGACTTCACAATTTATTTTTCCTAAACATGAGGCAGTAATGTTAGAACAGAATGCTACCAGTGGAACTGTATTTGAGACCAAAATACCTGAGAAAGGAACTTGGAAGAATAATTTATCTTGGCCCATAGGTTTAGAGTGTTCAGTCCATCATGGTGGAGGACATATGATAGAATAGCTTACATCATTATGGAAGATGAGAGAGAGAGAGAGAGAGAGAGAGAGAGAGAGAGAGAGAGAGAGAGGTTGGCATGAAGATATAGACCCCAGTGCCCTAGGACCCACTTCTGACCTGTCACCTCCCCTGCCCCAGTAATGCCATCACATTTTGAATGCATGGGCTAGAGAGATGGCTCAGCCATTAAGGTGTTTGCCTTCAAAATCCAAGGATCCAGGTTCAATTCCCCAGTACCCACGTTAAGCCAGATGTACAGGGTGGCACATGAGTCTGGAGTTTGCAGTGGCTATAGGCCCTAGCACACCCATTCTCATTCTCTCTCTCTCTCTCTCTCTCTCTCTCTCTCTCTCTCTCTCTCTCCAATAAATCTCACAACTCATTATCCACAACCCCATGGTGAATACCAGAAACCCCACTGACAAGTGTCCTCACAGGAATGGTGGCAAGAAGGAGAAAATGATGGTACCAACTCATAATTTGTCCATAAAATGTCTCTACTTAATAGAAATTTAAAAAGAAATGGATCCATTCCTTAGGTCAGAACCCTCATAATAACATGTCTCTTGAAACACTATCGCAGACATACCCAGAAGTGCTTCACTTACCCAGCACCCAATTTTGTCCAGTGGATAACCAAGGTCATCCATCACAGGAACATATACGGTGGTCAGGATGGAGCAAGGTTACAACACTATGCTGTATGAGGAACTGTTGAAGGAAATAATAGTATTTAGCTTAGAAAGGAAAATAACTACCAGTAAACGCCTACAACGTTATGGTGAGGAAGCCAAATGAAGCAGACCTACCTATCCATGGCACACCCCGTGCCAGGCTGGAGTAGATAACCTTCATAGCCCCTTCAAACGCTAATCTCGTTTCTATTTTTAAATCCCAACTCTGTCATTTTTTATTATTTCTATAAGAAAGAGAAATCCAGAGGTTTGGGAGATGGCTAAGTGTTGTGCCAGCATGAGGACCAGGGCTGGAATCCCCAGCACCCATGTAAATGCCAGGTGAGCATGGTGACCCACCTGTAATCCCAGTGTCCTAGAGGCACAAACAGGGAATCCCCAGGGCACGCTGACTAGCGACACTAGCTGACTGGGCTCTGGGTTCAAGTGCAAGGCACTGAGTCAGTAAAGTAAAATGAAGAATGTTCAAGCAAGATAACCAGCTTCAACCTCTGGCCTCCACACATGCGCTCACACGTGCACCTTCCCCACGTGTATCCACACATACACAAACACTCATATACATTTACATGCATATCACACATACAAAAAAAATAGAGATAAGAAATGTTTTTGCATGTGCATATGCGATGTGTGTGTGTGTTGACGTGATCTCCCATGGGCTCTCCTGCAGCAGCCAAAAGAGATTGTCAGGAGCCCTTCCATCATTTATCAGCCTGTTTTTCCTTGCAATGGGGTCTCTTACTGGTTCTAGTGTTCGCCATCTGGGAACCCCAGAGATGCTCCAGTCTCTACTCCCCAGAGGGATGGGTTTAGAGACATGTGTTGTCACACCCAGCTCTTTATGTGAGTTCTGGAGATTTGAACTTGGGTCATTTCAGGCCCCCTCAAGCCTCATGTGTGGCAGACAGCACACTTATCCACAGAGCTTTCTCTCCAGTCCAGAAATAAAGGATCTTGTGCTACATAAATGACATAGAAGAAACCGATTAAAGGTGCTGTCCCAGTTAGAGTCCTGGCAAGAAAGAGATGCCACATACAAGGAAGGTAATTGGGGTAACTTGGGGAAGCCTGTAGAAAAATCTAAGATGCTTACTGCAGTAACCTGGGGTTAGGATTAGTATAGAGGCCATTAGTAACCTCAGGTGCCAAGGAACCATGGCTCAGCTCTATCAGGGAGTGCCACTTGATCATGCCATGTGGCCCAGGAGTGGATGGGGGTGAAGCCAATACACACCCCTTTCCTGTGTGCTCCCATGGTCGGGTGGAAGGGGAGATGGGTTGTGTTAGTGATCAAAACCCTGCTACCCGTTCTAGACCTCAGCAACACCATCATCAGTTAGAAAATGATATTGTGGAGAAAGTGCAACTCTACCCTAAGCAGACATACAAAACAGTGCTGAGGATTCCCACTGTGCAGTTGAACTTCTCTGTGAGAAAAGGAAGAAGTGCCTTCGACTGAAGGAGCTGAGAGAAGAAAGGCTGGGGAGATGGCTCAGTCAGTGAAGAGTTAACTTGCAAGCATGAGAACCTGAGGTCAGTCCCCAGCACTGTGTAAAAATGCTGAGTGTGGTGTTGAGCACCTGCAATCAGGGTGTTGGAGAGATACAGACAGAAAGATCTCTGGGGCTTGCTGGCCAGGCCGCCTATTCAAATTGGTGAGCTGCAGACCAATGAGAAGCCCTGTCTCAAAAAGAGGTGGGCAGTGTACTCAGGCTGTCCTCTGGTCTCCACAGGCATGTGCACAAAATGCACACTTGCACACATGTGTACAGTCACAAACACGTGCACACACATTAAAAAAGCCTGAAGGAAGGCTGGACAGCTGGCTCTGAGCAGTCAAAGCACTTGCTTGCAGAGCCTAATGACCTGAGTTTGATTCACCAGTACCTATGTACGGCCAGATGCCCAAAGTGGTGCATCCATCTGGAGGCTGTTTACAGCCCTTTGGAGGCTCTGGTGTGCCCATTCTCTCTGTCTCTCTTCTACCTCTCTCTGTTTGCAAAAATAAATATGTTTTTTAAAAAAAGTTTAAACTTAAGAAAAGAACTGAAGGAAGGTACTAGAATGTATTCTCAACAACTAAAGAAGGTATAGAGTAACAGGGAAACACACACGCACACGCGCACACACACACACACACACACACACACACACACACACAAATGACCAAAAAGCCTACACTTAACATAAGAGACCAAATAAGACAAAACAAAGTCATGTGACCGTGACACTGAATGGGGAAATAAAAAATGACTTGTGTTTCATAGAGGCCATAGGGAAGACCCTCTGGAGTCAGCCGAATTGCTCAGGAGCCAGCTCTTTGCAAGTCCAACTTGCTCGCCACCCTTCCTTTACTACATGACAGTAGGGTGGGAATATAAACACTGATTTTTAAGTGGTTTTTTAATGTATAATCAGGGTCCCAGAAGTCTAAGCTAGTCTGAAACTCAATATGTACCTTAGGCTGGCCTTGAATTTGTGGCAATCCTCCTACCTCCAGCTCCCAAATTCTAGGATTACAGATGTGCACCACCATGTCTGACTAAAAATTGAAAAGCAAGAGTCCTAGCTGTTGGTGCTACAGCTTTTGGCAAAAACAATCAAGAGACCCAGAGCTTCCAGGCTCTGCTACAAAACCAGTTGGAAGACCAGCTAATACATTTTCCTTCTTTGAAATAGTTGAAAATCAAACAAGGATCTTAGACTAAATGATGGCCAAAGTCTTCCTCAGCATAAAATTCTTTGAAAAAAAAACACACAAGTAATAAATCTAAATAATTTTCCAATATGAACAATATGTTTCTGTTCCCTTTACCGCCAGAAACCTTTAGGCTCAGTCTCTGCCTGTAGTTAGTCACTTTCAGAAAGGGCGATCACAGCGCCCAGGGAGGGCTGAAATCAAATTGTGGGTAGTACTGCCCCCTGGTGTCACGAATGAGCAGTTTACCACTTGGAAAATAAGCCTTGAAATTCTCATTTTGTTCCCATTGATTGACCAATATAATCTGTTGTAGAGTTTAGTTCTGGAAAAGTAATCCATGCAAGCATTCAAAGTGTGAATTCCATTTTCAGCCATCTACCATGGAATTTTAAAGTTTTGATCATATAGAATTACATCTCCAAACAACTCATTTTGATGTCAAATAACACTGTATTTGTACATAGGGAATTTATCAACATGTATATAGATTAATTGTATACTCAGATGATTTGATGAGTTATTAGATTTTTTAAAAAATCATATTTCATTTAATAACTTGAGGGTTTCCAGGATCTTTGGTTATATATTTATCTTTTAGCTACACTGTCATATTATTTGAAGAAAAATTAAGTTGAGAATGAAAAGGTTACCATTATCTTAATACTCCATCTATTTATTTTTGTAATTTGTGATCATATAAAATAGCTACATTAGTTAATTGAAAGTTACTATGTTTTTAAAAAAATATTTTATTATTTATTTGTTGAGAGAACGGGCGCACCATGGCCTCCAGCCACTGCAAATGAACTCGAGACACATGCACCACTTTGTGCATCTGGCTTTAGGTGGGTTCTTGGAAATTGAACCCAGGTCCTTAAGGTTTTGCAGGCAAGCATCTTAACTGCTGAGCCATCTTTCCAGCCCCAAAGTTACAATGTTTTTATAAATATTGGGCCAAATGAAGTGCTAACATTGGGCATAATTAAGTACTTTCAAAAATAAGGTGGAATTTTCCAAAAATCATATATCTTGATACTGTATAGTCTGCCCCTTTACAGGTATATGATGCATTTTGTTCAAATGCAAGTCTGCAGCTAACATCATATTCAATGGTGAAAAGTTGAAAACTTTCCTTTTAAGATCTATAGCAAGGCAACAATATCAATTTCTCCATCAACAGCAACAAATCCTAGCCAGAATGAGACCTGAAATGGCTCAATTGGTAGAGATACGTATCTTATCTAGCATGTGCCAAATTCTTGGTTTTATCCTTGGCACTACATAAAACTGGGCCCGGTGGTGCATGTCTGTTATCCCAGCATTCAGGAGGCAGAGGCAGGAGGATCAGAAGTTCAAGGTCATCCTTTGTTACACAATGAGTTCAAGGCCAGCCTGGGACATATGATACCTTGTCAAAAAAAAAAAAAAAAAAAAGCGAGTCTCTAGCCAGAGCAATTAGATACAAAAAATGATAACCTGGCTTTCATTTCCCCAGTACCCACATAAAACCAGATGCACAAAGAGACAGGCACTGGAGTCTGGAGTTTGTTTGCAGTGGAAGAAAACCCTGGTACACCCATTCTCCCATTTTCTCGTCTCTTAAATAAATAAATATTTTTTTAAAAAATCAGTTTTAATCCTGTACACTAAAAACAAGCTATGTGGAATACAAAAACATCGACAGATTAAAGTATACAGGAATAAATTTAACCAAACTGTGAGATATTCATGAAACCAACTGAAAATGGCAAAAATAAATAGAAAGCTCATGTTCATAGACTTAAAAATGATATTACTAAAATGTCCATATTATCCCAAATCCATATTAACTAGATTTAATGCCATCCCTATCAATATCCCAGCTGCATTGTTTTATAAAAATAGAAATAAAACCATTCCTAAAAGTTGAATTTCTAACAACAATCTCAAGAACAAAAGAACAAAGTTTGAAAAATCACATTTCCTGACCTCAAATTATGGTAATTAAAGCATTATGGTACTGGCACAAAAACAACAAAGAGGCCAATGAGGGAGGAAGAGTAGAGAGCCCAGAAATAAGTTCATGTACAGATTCCTGTAATAAAAGTGCCATGAGGCCAAGCGGAGATGTTATGCCCGCCCAAAATCCTTCTAAATATGTATGTGCATCCCTGTGGTTAACGTTGCTGTCGCTCATTTTTGGTTAGAGAACCTGCTTTTTACAGAAGGTGGTGAATACCAGGGAGACTAAAGACTCATCACCATACCAGAGAAATCGAGTGCTTGCACTGGACAAGCTATCTCTGTTACACACACACCAGAGCCCAGGGAATGTTTGCAGACTTGACGAGGAGTGCTGGTCTCACCGCCAGCCAGGGAACTGTTTGTGGAGCTGGCAATAATTGTGGAGGGCTGAACACTGAAGAGAGACACCCCTAGCATACCCTCAAAGGCCCAGAGGACATCGCTGAAGAGGGGTGGAATGTCAAGAGCCATAAGGTATGAAGGCATACTGTGCGACATTGTCCTCCCAAAAGGAACTGACAGGAACTGGTTCTTTATGACCCAACAGAGGTTACCAAAACCCCCCAAAATCCTTCACTGTTCTGAGCCCATACACATTTTGACATGGAGAACAGAGGGAACCAGACAACAATAAACAAACAAAAAGGAAGAACTACCTTGAAAGATCAGGGTCTTTAGCAAATAGGGTGGGCAGGGAGAGGGTATAAAAAAAGGAAAAACAAAACCAAAAAGAAGAACATGATGAGAATATGAAATTACAGTATGTTTATATATTGAAGTTCCCAGTAAAACAAAAAAAAAAAAAAAGAAATTGCCAAGAATACGCAGTAAGGAAAGAATAATTTCTTCAATGAAGGGCATTGGGAGAACTATATTAAGATGCAAAAGAATGAAATCAGACACGTAGCTTACATTCTAATAAAAAGATGGATTAACGTTTTCAATGTAAGAGCAAAAGCCATGAAACTTCTAGAAGAAAGCATATGGGAAACATTCCCTGAAACTAATTTTAGCAATGACATTTTTGTGTACGGTACCAAGAGTCTAGGCAATGCAAACAAAAACAGATGACACTGCAGAGATGAATACGCTGAACCTCTTCAAAGACACTGTCTCATTATGAAGTCAAGGAGACGGCCCCTGCCTCCTGGGAGTGCCATTTGAATTTATAAGACATAAAAGCAAGGGACCGGAGATGGCTCCATGGATAATGTTCTTGTCATGCACATGTGTGTGAGAGGACCTGAGTTCAGATCTCCAAAGTCCATGTAGTAGGCATCTGTAATCCAAGCTTGCCTAAAGTCATATGTGAGGTAGAGACAGGAGAAGCTTCCAGAAGCTCATGGGGTCAGCTGGGCTCACAGATGCAGCAGTGAATGAGAGACTGCCATAAGCAATGTGGAAGGTGAGGACTGACACTTCAAGTTGTCCTCTGACCCCCAAATGTGTGTGACCCATACTTACACACATGACTGCATGCATACACACACATCATACATGCATACCAAAAAAAAAAAAAGAAATACAAATGTAATGTCAAGGGCACAGAAAATGCTGAATGATTATATTATGCTTATTATTATCATGTTTTTATTACTGTCATGTCTCTTACCTTCAATGTATTTTTTAAACATATATTTATTGACCATAATGAGTTACATTATTTAGTGGGCAAACAATGAGTTGTTGTCCCCAATTCCCCAATGCCCCCCCTCTCCATCCCCAATCAGCTGGATATCCTCCTCCGTGGGTCGTCTGGATCAGTCCTTGTGACAGGGGACGTTGGATAGCCTAGTACTCAGCATGGTTCACCTTCAATGTATTGTTAGCCTAGAACAGGGGGATAGTTTCTGATGAGGTCACACAGAAAGTGGCCATTACTAGAGGCTGGGCAGTTGAGTGTGAGCATCAAGGTCATGATAAATAAAAATTTGAGTGAATCTGTCAACTGTTTTCCATTTCCACTATCTCACGAGCGATTTATAACAATGTCTGTAAATCTTCTTCCTGTTCTCAATCCTTTCCTCTTAACTAATCCTTTGGTTTTTAGCCACCATCTGTCTTCCCAGAGTAAAGAATGTAAACTCTGTGAGAACAATGACCTTGTAGTACATTCTTGGCTGCCTAGTCAGTGTCTGGCATGGAGCCTAGGAAGCACTCAGCAGATATTTGTTGGATGAATGAATGAATGAATGATGACTACCAAGACTTGGTCCTTGTTGACAATATGCATCCTTATCATCCTGAGCATCATAGGCTGAGGTTAGTGAACTGCTACATGGATGCAGATATTTGTAAATGCATAATTCTAACTTCAGCTGAAATGCTCAGAAATGCTCTCTTCCTCAAAGCCATGGGACCTCCTAAGACACACCTGCTAGCATTTTGCTTGCATCTTCTTTAACTGGGCTAGTAGAATTCTCCTTCTCC
>PVHP010011821.1:28006-44456 GCA_004024765.1 Zapus hudsonius
CAGAGAGAACCCAAGCAAAAGCGGCTTGTAGAGGAATGGGTTTATTTGGCTTACGGACTCGAGGGGAGACTCCATTCTGGCAGGGAAAACGATGGCATGAGCAGAGGGCTGGACATCACCTCTGCCACAGCACTGCAAACAGCGGCAGGAAGGTGTGCCAAACACTGGCAAGGGGAAGCTGGCTTATAACCCCCATAAGACCGCCCCAACAACACAGCTCTACTGAGGCTCTAATTCCCGAATTGCCATCAGCTGAGGATTGATCTATCAGAACACATTCATTTGTTTGTGGGGGACACCTGTATCAAACCATGACACCATATGTCCAAGAATTCTCACACCTGAATAAATGTTTCTGTTCTCTATTAAAGACGAGGGCTTCAGAGGGTATTAGCTCCTGTTTTTAGCTCTCACATATCACTTATTTTGGACGAGTAGAAAGGAGGTAGTGGGGATAACTGATTATGGAGTAACTCACAGAGCATAGACTGTCCTTGTTACTCTTACTTAATCTTTGTATTCACGCCTTTGAGGATATCAAGAGAAACACTGTGGTTTGTCTTATATTTTGTGATTCTGGTATGACCAACTGCCTTGATGCTGTAATCATTCTCACTTCTGTGTGTGTGTGTGTGTGTGTGTGTGTGTGTGTGTGTGTGTGTGTTTACATGTGAGTGGCCCAGGTGTCTTCCTGGCTCGTTCTCCCTTATTCACCAAGACAAGGTCCCTCACTTGAATTCAGAGCTCGCTAATTCGGCTCTTCTATCTAGCCAGCTTGCCATGGGGACATCCCAAGTTTTCACCTCCCTAGGGCTGGCATATCCACTATTGGCATCCACCGTTTACATCAGTGCTGGGGATCAAAACTCAGGTCTTCATGCTTGAGTGCCAGCGCTTTATCCACTGAGTCATCTCCCCAGCTTCCTCACTCTCGCTTATAAATGTGTGATTCTACGTAGCCACCTTGTGAGGTGAGGCATTCTCATTTCACAGATATCGCCCAGAGAGGGAACGACATCCTCCAAATTCATAGCCAGCTCTGTGTCCCATGAGTGAACACCTGTGAAAGAGCTCCAGGCTCAACACTTAAACTTTCTAACGGGCATGGTTGGACCTGCCTGTAATCTCACAGCAGGACCAAGGCCGGCCAGCCTGAGTAACACAGTGAAAGTTTAATCCTCACTGTAATACCTTCACATTGCAGGGACAAACCCAGCTGATGGGAGGAAAGGGTTTATTTTGGCTGTGGTCTCAAGGGGAGGCTTCAAGATGGTAGGGAAAGAACAGTAGGGCAGAAACTGGACATCACTTCATGATACAACAGATAAAAGAAAACAATGAGAGAGAGAGACAGAGTGAGACACACAGAGAGAAACAGAGAGAGAGAGAATTGAATCCTATCAAGGGGAAGAACAACAACACCTCAAAACTCGCCCCCAACAACACACCTCCAGCAAGGCTCTACCTCCCAAATTTCCTCCATCTGGGGACCACATCATATGAGTCCGTGAAGGACATCTGATTCAAACCACCATGATCCTCTTGCTGGATTTTTCAATGCTTTTCACAGCAAGTATCGGCAAGGCAACCCTCCACACATGTACATATATATGTACATTACAGATGCATGTGTAAATGTGTGTGTAGGTATGCATGTGCTTATCTCAGATGAAGCAGTAGCATTTAGTGTACAAAGGAAAGAAGGAATTAATGTTTATTTGACATCTCCTATGTGCCTATGAATTACAGTAATCCTATTTGGTCCTGAGAATAATAATACCATATGTGTTATTAATACCACTTGGCACTATGGGGGACTCAGGCTTGGTGAGGTTTAAATAGCAGAACTATGATTAAAATCCTGGTCTCCAGATACCAATTGAACAGCTCTTTTTTATTACACCAACTGTTTTCACAAGATTAAAAAAGGACTTAAAGAGCAAAGCTCAATTTATCTATTATATGGAAATGCAAAAAGTAGTGTTGTATATCTTATTACCAGATATCCTGGAGGTCTGGCAGCTGGAGATCTCCTGGGAATAATGTACAAATGGCTTTCATTAAAACACAGTCATTTATGTGATCACATATCAAATTTATATAAATGTATTAATTTAATAAATGTTTAGCATCGATTTTATTATTTTTATTGTTCATAATGAGTTACATTATCTAATGGGCAAACAATGAGTTGTTATCCCCAGTTCCCCAATGCCCCTCTTCCCCATCCCCACTCAGCTGGATATCCTCCTCTGTGGGTCTTCTGGATCAGTCCTTGTGACAGGGGACCATGGATAGCCTAGTACTCAGCCCGGTCCTCCTGGCCCAAGTGTGTTGTTACTGAGGGGTGCCATGCCCCTGATAAACTCCCCCCCACGGCTCTCACAATCTTTCCACCCCCTCTTCCACTCAGTTCCCTGAGTCGTGGTGGGCAGGTCATAAAATTCAAAAGGAAAGTAATTTAGTATTGATTTTGCAACCTTGTGTGCGTGGTAATATGCACCATAGCCTAGTGCTATTTGCTGAGGTTTAGAGCAAGCAATTGCCAGTAGGAACTACTGAGGGGGTAGTGACTCTGGGTATTCTCAGCATCAATGGTTTTTAAAACATCATGTTACAGTGGGTTATGTTTTGCCATAGAAAACTGTGCAATGAAATCCTCCCCACCTGAAAATAGAAATGAGATTGTGTGTATGTGTGTAGTATGTGTGGTGTGTGTGGCGTACGCACTTGTGTGTGCTGATGGGTGTGCAGAGGGCCAGAGATGCAAGCTGCCTTAGTCACTTGTCTTGTTGCTGTGAGCAAACACCTGACAAGGAGTAACTTCCAGGAGGGAAGACAGTATACCGAGGGGAAGGCATGGAGGCAGGTGGGTTCATGGAAGCAGGCATGTGCAACTGGAACTCCTCAGCTCATTACATCCTTGCTGAGAGTGAACTGGAAGCAGAGGATGAACAGGAAATTGAACCAGGCTTTAAAATCTCAAAGCCTGCTCCCAGTGACTCACTTCCTCCAGCCAGACTCCATTTACTGAAACAGCGGCACCAGCTGGGGACCATGTTCAAAGACAAGGTTCAAACACAAAGGCCTATGGCGGACGAATCACCACACAAGCCTTGTCCAAGGAGATCTGAGTCCAGGTGGCTGAGGTTGGGTTTGTACATGAATCCTTCCTGGATCCTTCTCACTCAGTTCATCGGGGTTCTGGGGAGAAAGACTTCAGTTGAGGACTTGCTTGCTAAAATCTGGGTGATGTTGAAACCCTGGCGAAGCACATTAGAGGCAGTACGTTTAAGTCGTGCCAACAACACCTACATCCCACTGAGCACGAGAGAAGAGCAATGGCAGAGGGCATGGTGATAGTTTTTCTATATATTATTTTATTGTTTGAAAGAGAAAGATAGAAGAGAGATAGATAGAGAGAGAGAGAGAGAGAGAGAGAGAGAGAGAGAGAGAGAGAGAGAGGCAGATACAGTGAGTGTGGGTGTGGGCATTCCAGGGCCTCCTGACACTGCAAACTAACTCCAGAGGCATGCATCACTTTGTGCATCTGGCTTTCCATGGGTACTGGGGAATCGAACCTGGACCATTCAACTCTACCAGCTTTCACTGCTGAGCCATCTCTCCAGCCCTGTGATGGTTTTATATATCAACATGGCTGGGCTATAGAGCCAGGTTATTCAGCCAAACACTAACCACATGGTACTATGTAGATGTCTTGTAGACATAAATAACACCTATCAGCATCTGACTTAAAGAACATGGGTACTGATTCAGGGAACTGAGCGGAAGAGGGGGCGGAAAGATTGTGAGAGCCGTGGTGGGGGAGACTATCCAGAGGCATGGCACCCCTCAGTAACAACACACTTGGGCCAGGAGAACCAGGCTGAGTACTAGGCTATCCATGGTCCCCTGTCACAAGGACTGATCCAGACGGACCACAGAGGAGGATATCCAGCTGATTGGGGATGGGGAGGGGGGCATTGGGGAATTGGGGATAACAACTCATTGCCCACTAAATAATGTAACTCATTATGGACAATAAATATATATTAAAAAGAAGAACATGGGTTCTGATAATTGGGGCGCCTGACTCAAGCAGGTGAAAGCCCTTAGGAGTGGAGGAGAGGCTTCCCTGCAGGTGAAGCTTTCCACCCGCTGCCTGGTGCATCCATTCCTGCCAGAGTGTTTCAGCCTGTCTTTCCCACAGTCTGTCCTACAGTGCTCAGCCCAGCCAGCCGCTCAACCACTCTCATCAGTTCTCTGCAGTGGGTTTCCCACTTTGTTCAAATGCTTTACTCTGTCTGTCTGCTGTAGCACCAGTTACCATGGAAATGATGGGGAGAAGTCCAGCTGAGAGAGCACTGGCCAAGCATCTCTGAAAACAGCTGGAGGCCAGGCATGGTGATGGTGCATGGAATTCTGCTGTAATTCAAGCAGAAAGATTGCAAGTTCAAGGCTAGCTTGAGCTACATAGCAAGACTCTGTCTCAAAAGTAAACAAAAAAAGAGAGAAAGGAAAGAAAGAGAGAAGAGAGAGCGAGCGAGAGAGAAGGAGAGAACAGGGAGGGAGGGATGAATAGAAAAGAAGAAAATAAATTGTTGGAGGGGTTGGAGGCAAAAAGTGGAATTTCCCACAGTGCATTGGGGTGCATGTTGGAGAAACAGTCTTTTGTGGTTGTCATTCGGAGGCTAGGTTAGCTGTGAGGTTGCCATGCAGTTCACATGTGCAGCAAGGTGGGAAGGGAGCTGGTTTCTCAGCGTGGTTTATGGCCTTACTAACCTTTTCCATCAGCTAGTTCTCTTCATTCTTTACTCTGTGCAATTTCTACCAAGAGTAAGAGCCTTAAAACCAGATCCTCCCCTACCTTAGACTGCCATCTTGTGGATGTTCAGGGTCTGTGTAGTCAGCCACACGCCACTGGGATGAATCTCCAAACCATCCACGATTTGGGGAGGAAAATATTTATTGAAGGAATAGACCCAGGGGAAGTTAAGGAAAGGCTGACCCCCTTTCACAGAAGCAAGCAGAGACAAAGACAGAAGCCCACCACCAGCATCTCATGCAAGCACACTGTAACATACTGTGTTTCACAAAATGCAGAACTCCAGGTCAGGGTTCTGGCTCTTCTTTTGCATATCTATTCTTAGTGTTTTACATCCAAATTCGAAAGGGTCAGTCCCCAGGAGGCTAGGCCAAAGTGGCACTTTCTCTAGCCAGAAGCCTGGAGACAATAATTTTAATAAATCCTTAATTCTTTTAGGGGACATTATTCAAACTACCACAGGGTCATAATACGGTACTGACAAATACTGTACATAACACACACATACAAATAAATGTATACTAAAATAAATAAAAATTAAGTGTACACATGCATTCTCTTTCTCTTTCCCTCTCCCCCTGTCTCTTGTCCTCTCTTCTCCATTAACCACTCCTCCTCCCTCTTTTTCTTCTCCTCTGATCTTTTTCCCTTCCCCTCCCCCTCTCCCTGCTTTTTTTTTTTTTTTTTTTTTTTCAGGAAGGGGTCTTGCTATATAGCCTAGGTTTGTCTGGAGTCCACTTGAGTGCTGAGATTATGGGCATGAAGCCAGCATACCTGGTGACCATGAAATCTGTTTTAAAGTGACAGGGGAGTATTTTACATCTTTCAGCACAGTGTTTTGATATACGTACGCATCATGGAATGGTTAAGTTAAGCTACTTAACAAATTCATCATCCCACATACTTATCTTTATTCGTGGTAAAAACACTTAAAAATCTATTTTCATAGCAATTTTCAAATACAGTGTATTGTTATTAAATTTTGCCATCACAATTTACAGTTGGTCTCTTGTATTCATTACTCCTGTCTAGTGGAAACCTTTGTTCTTTCGCCAATTAATCTCTGGTTCCCTCAAGCTGGCTTCTGGTAACCACTGTTCTTTACCTGTTCCTAAGAGTTTGATTTGACTTACATCCCACATGGAAGTGAGCACATATGATTTTGTCTTGCTATGCCTGGCTTCTTAGCCATCATAACATCCTTCAGGTAAATCTGCAATGTCACAAAGGAAAGTATTTTCATGGATGGATAATATCCGTTGCATGTACATATAACACTTTTCCCATGCATTCATTTGTTGATGCACACTTAAGTCCATATCTCAACTATAATGTTACAGGAATAAGTTGCAATAATAAGTAACATTTCAATAAACATGGATGTGCAGGTGACCGTGACCCATGCTGGTTTCATTTTCTTTGGCTGTATACCTAATAGTAAGATGACCAAATCATTGTGAAAGTCCTATTTTTATTTTTATGTGTGTGTGTGTTTGCAATATGTGGTGTGTGTGTGGTGTGTACTTACAGTGTATGAATAATGTCTGCACATGTGTGCAGGTGCACATGGCTTGTGTGCATGCCAGAGGAAACTGTCGGGCACCCTTCTATGGCTCTTCTGTAAAAAGATTCTCACAGGAGTGGGAGCTGAGGTCTTTTCAGCCATTCTCCTGTGTATTAGGTACCTTTTTGAGGTGACAAGCTATTGACACAAGCAATTTAAAGAAGGAGTGGTTATTTGGCTCACAGTACGAAGGAAAGTGAGCACCAGGTCACATAGTGTCCACAAGTAAGGAAGCAGAGAGAGGAATGCGGGCTCTCAGCTCACTTCTCCTTTCAGTCAATCCAGGATCCCCTTCCACAGGATGATCAGGGTGGGTCTTCCCTCCTCATTTGACCCTCTCTGGAAACACCCTCATGGGTACACCCAGAGGTATGTCCTCTAGGTGACCTCAAATCCAGTCTAGCTAACAGGTAAAATGACCCATTTGTTGTAGTCAGCTTTCTAGTTTCTGTTCAGAAAGAACCCAAGTAAAAGCGGCTTGTGGAGGAATGGGTTTATTTGGTTTACAGACTTGAGGGGAGACTCCATTCTGGCAGGGAAAACGATGACATGAGCAGAGGGTGGATATCACCTCCACCACAGCACTGCAAACAGCGGCGGGAAGGTGTGCCAAACACTGGCAAGGGGAAGCTGGCTTATAACCCCCATAAGCCCACCCCCAACAACACAGCTCCAGTGAGGTTGTAAAACCCAAACTGCCATCAGCTGAGGATCTATTACCCAGAACACATTCATTTGTTTGTGGGGGACACCTGGATCAAACCATGACAGTCCTCCCCTGGCCCCCCAAACTAATAATCATACATGATATAAATATAATATGTTCAGCTCAACTCTTAAGTCCCCAAGGGCTTTCAACTGAGCCATAATACCAAAAAATAAACCTGTAATGGCACAGAACATTCACACTGCAAAAGATAACATGAGGCATGGCTAAATCAGATTGAACCAATACAAGATTTAAAACAAGCAGGGACACTTCAATCTTTAACTCCAAGCTCAGTGATCCTGCATTTGAACAAGTCTTGGAGATTCCATTCCACCCCTCCAGCTCAGTTACTCACAGTCCAGGAAAATTTCATCTGGTGCTGGCAGCTCGCCTTAGCATCCATCCATAGTCCTGGCATCTTATTGGGTCTCCATTGCAACCCACAATTCATCCTCATGGCTCCATTGGGCTTCCATGCAGGCAATCTAGAACACCTGCTTCACATTGCTGATGGCCATTTTTCAAAAACAAAACTATGTTGCAAATCCAATGACCCTCTCTTCTTGCATTTGTTATACTTCACAGAATCAGGTGGGCTACTAACTTGTTAATCCAGGGGGGAACAAAGCATTCAGGCCTCTTACTTCAAAGAATCCGCATTCTTCCTGTTGTTCCAGTGCAGACCAGCTGGCCGAATCTCAATGGTTGTCATCTCTCAAACAATTGCAAGTGAACGGCAGCAGTTTTGACCCCAAGATCTTTCTTTCTGTGCCATCTCCATCTGCTCACACCAGTCCATCTTTACGTAAAATAACCCCGCACAGGTTCTCAGGACACAGGCAGGCAGAACGCAGCAAGCCTCTCACACAAACTGCTTCTGGCACAGACCTGACAAAGTTCTTTCTCACCCTTGTAAGCCAAACCTCACAGTCCATAGTTCTCATTACATTCAGGTCTTTCAGTTCTGATTAGAATGGTCCATCAAATTGTACAGACAGCACTGCAAGGCATCTCTCAGGATGAGGTTTCAAATCCTTCCACATTCCTCCTGCATTGAGGGGCATGGAAGGAGGGGACTTTAACTAGCATGCTCTTTTCTGTTCATATTTTCACAAAATCTGCCTATCACTAAGCCCCAGGTCAGCCCTTCTTCCTGAGCTCCAGATGCCTCTAAGATTCTGGCTGGCAGAATGGCCATGGATCAGCCCCTTGATGGAATATTCCAGGCTATGATTTCTGCTGTGGTATAAGAATAAACACCTGTTTATATCTTCCAGGTATTTACTGAAATCTCTTATCTGTTCATTATTGTCATTATCCCTATTATTTCCATTATTGTTGTTAGGTATTATTATTAATTATTATTATTACTTGGTGTTTCTGAACCATTTCATTATGTTTTGGGAAGGACAGGATGTAAATGCATGTACCCAATCCAACATCTTGAACAATTTGCTAGATTTCCGTTGATACTAAAATGTTCTTTCACTAATGCTTATGAGGTTTCCTGAGTCTTATTAAAATGTTCCTTAATTCACTTTCTTAAATAATGTTGATTTCATGGCATGCCAGTGATTACTTTCCTGTTTTTTAGAGTATGTATTTACGAACTTGGATTTAGTGTTCTGAAATAGGACACGAGATTTCTGCACGTTATACAAAGATGCTGAAGGGTTAGAGGGACTTGGGATAATTTTTGGGTAACCAATTACCAATGTCTGTCCCATTTGTCCATAAATCAATAGCATACTTTGCGCAAGTAAATCCCTGATTTCTCCACAATTTTTGGCCAAGATAGTTTATTGATTGATAGGCACTCACGTGCCCATTCAGTGAGTATTGCTCCTTGCTCTGAGTCAGACACTGTCCGGTGTTAAGTGACTAAGTCATACCCAACTCTCTCTACCCCTTCCAGCAGAGGTAGACAGACAGGCATAGAGGAAGAAGACCTGCCTCAATAGACATTCTTTGACTAGGTTTTGTGTAGGAACACACATGCATGTTCATACACACACATGCTCTTTTCCTGTTCTAGTCACTTGAATGCTCTATCTTTTTGCTCTCTACTCAGCCTCTCCTTTCATTTTAATATCTTTCTTATTTCAGTAGTTGCTTTAAACTCATGAGGGACTCTCAGAAGTTCTTTACCTAGAAGAGCGAGCACCTAGGACTGATATTCAGTTGATATGGCCTTATGAGTGGTTCAGATACTAATACTATCATGGCATAGTCAAGCGACTACTATTCTTAGTCCCCAAGTGTCCCCAAATCCATACACCTTAGGGTCCCCTCTATATAATCAGAAACTAATGGGCTGGCCAGGTATGGTGGTGCATGCTGGCAACCCCCGCACGTCAGAGGTGGCGGCAGGAGGATCAAGCATTCAAGTTCATCTTCAGCTACATAGTGAGTTTGAGGTCAGCCTGTGCTAAGTGTCAGAGGGAAGGAGGGAGGGAGGGAGGGAGAGAGAGAGAGAGAGAGAGAGAGAGAGAGACTTAACATTGCTTTGAACGTCTAGATTTCCTTCACTCTATTTGCAATACCTCACTTATTATTGAACAATTAAAAAAAACTTTATTGTCCAAAATTAGATACATTGTATGAGCAAATATTGTGTTGGTATCCCCTTTTCCCTCCCTGTCCCCAGTCCACTGGGTATCCTCCTCAGTGGGAAAACTGGGTCAATCGATGGGGTAGGGGGTTATGGATAGCACAGGAGGGAGCCAGGTTCCCCCCTTTGTGCATTGTTGCTGAGGGGGGCGATGTCTCTGGATATTCTCCTCCACCATGGCTCTTACATTCTTTCTGCCTCCTCTTCCACTCAGTTCCCTGAGTCATGGTGGGTGAGTTTTGAGTCTGCTTTATTGTTGAGATCTTAAAGGTCTCTGTGCTTCTACTTTAAGTTGTGTTGGAAATCGTTGGTGTCTGTTTCGCTGACTTATTCTGGGTTGAACAATTTAAAAAATCTCTTCTGAACTATTCAATAGAATACAGAATGTACAAAACTTAAATGCTTCCAGGGGCCAGTAGGTGGTAGAACTAGGTGAAGTTGGCTAAGTAGAACAGAGCTGGCATTACAGGGAAAAGGGAAGGCTTCCCATTAGAGGGCATCAGCTGGGAACGCGGACACAGCATTGCTCCATTCTCAGAAGTCAGTAAAAAGCACTGGTTGTAGTACTCCTTGGGAGCAGGAACATGGTGAGAAAGGGTTTTAATTCTTCTGAAAAGAACTAAAGCTTATACACAAACACTAAAGAGTACTATAAACTTTATGAAAAGTTAGTTTATACAATCTTCAGCTGCTGGAGAGAGTTTAAATTAGTCCAGGATTTTGGGGTGTACACTGGAATCTGTTTTTTTTTTTCTACTAGAGGCCACTGCAAGAAACAAAGATTTGATTGATTTCTTCTATATTTCAATAGTCATGGTGCCTAGGAGAAGCAAAACAAATTCATGTCCAGGCATCTGTAATATTCATTTTGCCTAGAGTAAAAATATATTACAGTGAGAGCAATGCTTTTGTGATGTTATTTTAACCTAGAAATTAATTATATGCCAAGTCACAAAATAAGTGATTTGTCACTGAGGTTTCCAGGAGAGAACTTGTTTCCAAAGCATCTCTGGTTTTTAATTTCTTCTAAAAGGCAACACTCAGCACTAAATCTCTTTGAGCCGGGTTACACATCCATATGGTATGCCTGGACCAAAGGAACATTCTGGAAGATAGTGTCCTTAAACCTCCTACCTCAATGTGTGTAATTTGTCCTTTCCAAAATTGGTGTATTTAAAGGCTCTTGTTATTAGTGTGTTAAGGGACGCAGTGTCAACTGCCTACTTAATATGAATCACTGATAATTGAACAAATAAAGTTAATATAAAATCTGAACTCTGATGAACTGAGATAATCAGGGGTCTTTTTTTGGTGTGTTTGTTTGTTTATTTTTTGGTTTTTCAAGGTAGGGTCTCACTCTAGCCCAGGCTGACCTGGCATTCACTCAAGCTAGCCTTGGATTTACAGCTATCTTCCTACCTCTGCCTCTCCAGGGCTGGGATTAAAGGTGTGTGCCACAACGCCTGGCTTAATCAGTTGTTTTAATGAGTAATTTATAAGTGCTTGTCATATCAGGAAGAGTTGTTGATTAACTATGACTTTTTCCCTACAGACTTTTAGTCTGCTTCTACCTCACATTGCTACTGTAATCATCACAGGTTTATTTTTCTGTCTCTCCTGTGAGAACCTAAGTTCCATCAGGATTGGGAAATTGTTCTTTTGTTCACTGTCATCACCATCTTAGCACCTAGAAAGATGTCTGGAGTTAGGGGGAGCTAAGGAAACACTTCTTGGGAGAATTAATTCACTAATAAATGAATGAGACCATCATCTATGTGCATTGGTCAATAAGGTGTGAGCAGAGGCTTCCTGCTCTACTTAGGGGATATTGTTCTTTACAAACCAAAGTTTTCAGTTGAAGTGCCTTCTGTGACTAAAAAACATATTTTTCCTTGTATGTGTGTATGGTGTATGTACCTTGCTCTAACCTGCAGGGTGTGTGTTGAGGGGTGGGGTTGGGAAGGACTCTCATTTGGGCCTGGGTGGTGGCTGGAGCTGAATGTCTGGTGACCTCCTCCATCTGTCTTCTATCCATTCTTATTTGAGCCACAGTCTGTGAACCTGGGCAATTCCCTGGTCTCTGCTCCCCTCTGTTGGACTGGGGTTGGTTGCAGGCCTGAGGGCATTCGGCTCCATACCCACCTTTGCACACCTGGCCTTGTGACATTGGAGTTGGGTCAACAGGCTGTTTCTTCGGATTCCCTTAGATTCCTTAGATTCTGGTGAGGAGCAGACTGGAATCTGGCTGTGAGGCTGATGGGAGAGAAGCTCCTCTTCCTGGCAGTGGAAGCTAGCATGACTCCCCCTTCTAGTGCCTTCTACACTTCCCACATGGGAGGTATCCGCTGGCCAGGAGTAACCTTTCCTCAGAGCCCAGTCCTGGCCATGGCCCCACCTCTCCTGGCCCCCTTCACAACCCCAAATTCCTTCACTTTATTCCTCCTTCCCTAGGCATGGAAACTTCTCCTGGAAGTTATCTGTACTTTATCTCAGTTCTCTCGTCTGTGTTTTCAACCCTCTACTACCTGCTCAGCCAATTCCTTGTCCTTGATTGAAATTTATGATAAATTCCAGCTGCTAAGATAAATTAATGTGCCTTCTTATTTCCTGAACTGGAATCCGATGGATAAAAATTTCTCATAATGTTGATCCCACAGTCCTGTGCTTCTACAAATGTTGCATTTCAAACTTCTAGTAACTTGCCATAGTCTTGCAAAACTTGTTCTAACTTAATTTTAGTTGTAAGATTTCTTTTAATTTTTTTTTCTAATGGTGGACATTTAAACTCAAGATCAATAGAAATATACACAGAATATAAATGTGATTCTCCTATCTGCCAATTTTAACACATTATAGTTGGATGAATGTTCATTTTTAAATGTTTTTCTTTTTTTAAAAAAATGCAGTACTTCTCTGCCCTCCCTCAAATAAACATTATCTCATTGCTCAAAAATTCTAAGAACATCCCTTCCATGATACTGAGGTATTTTCTATAAAAATATTTTATTTATTATTTACGAGGAGAGAGATAGAGAACAAGAGAGAGAAAGAGAGGGAGCACCATGGCCTTTTGCCACTGAAAATGAACTCCAGATGCATATGCCACCCACCCTGTGCACCTGGCCATATGTGGGTACTGGGAAATTGGACCCAGGCCCTTTGGCTCTGCAAATAAGTGTCTTAACAGGTGAGCCATCTCTCCAGGTCTAAAGGTTTGTAATTCTATCCCCACCCAGGTGTAATATTTATTATTATTTTCTTTCTTTCTTTTTTGTTTTCTCTTATGGATGAATTTGAATAGTTTTCAGAAGCCCCTCACCCCATGAGGCCACTTGCATCTTCCTGTAGGGTGTGCTCCCGAGGTGTTTAGAGAGGAAGTTTGCACATTATGAAGGTGTCCTTCCCAGCTGCAGGGAGACAGGGCGGCTTTCACTGCTGATGGTTTGTTAGGAACAGCTCAGTGAAGCCCTATTACAAGCAGACATTGCTGCCAGAGATGGATGGAAGACTTTACAGTTTCACAAGTGTGTCTACATCAGGCTTGCTGTCGCAGAATGATTGACTTAGGGTCCAGCAACCAATCTGACTTTGTTAGCATTTTTTCGTGATCTGCAAAAGAAGAAAAAGCAATATACCCAGGAGGTTTGACTCATCAAACGGCTGCTTCCCGACCTGCAGGGAGGGAATAAATTCATTCCTCTCCTTTTCCCAATATGGTAGCTCTGTCTATTGAGTGTCTCTGCAGGACAGGAGGCGAGCCTCAGTTCTTTACACTCATTAGCTCCTTCAGTTCTGTGCAGCCTGCAGGTAGGTGCCATAGTGACAGTATTTACTATGGGGTTTGCACTCATAACTAAATGGCCAAGAAGCAGGTGGTTGAATGGGTCAACACATCTATAAAGCCTTAGTGTTCACCTTGTCTTCTCTCCCCACTTCCATTATGAAACATAATGTGTATTCATATGCAATCTTGCAGGGGCGATTTTATAACATGAATGAGAGCGATACAAAATGTACATCTTTGCAGTGTCTAATTTTCCTTGTTCCTCAGCTTGTTTTCACACTTGTCCCGTTTTCCCATTTTCACAAAGATAAGATGCCCTGTTTTATTTACAGAGCGAATATTATGAAAATTAAAGATGTGCCTTAGGGGGTCGGGAAGATGGTTCAGTCAGTAAAGTGCTCCTTATGCAAGGTTGAGGACCTGAGTTCAGATCCCCAGGACCCATGTAAATGCCAAGTGGGTGTGACAACACGCTGGTAATCTCAAAGCTGGGGGGGGGGCGCTAGCTGGATCCTAGCCAATTGGTGAGATCTGGGTTCAAGCAGGATACCCTGTCTCCATAAACAAGATAGAAATAAATCAAAGAAGACGTCGGATACTTCTATCTTCCATATGCATACATGCATACACACCCATACATTCATACATGCAAACATGCATATATACACATGCACACATGCTGAAGAAAGCAAGATGCGTCTTAGGATATCAGCTTTCCTGTCTCTGTCTCTCCACCATTTGGATTTCAGGTGCATACTACCATACCTGGCATTTTTCAGTGGGTACTGTGGATAGAAGTCAGGTCCTCACGCCTTCAAGACCAGCACTTTCTCACTGAGTCATTCTGCCTCATTCTGCAGAGAGATCTCCCTAGCTAACTGGAATAAAGGAGGTCTGAGACCGAAGGACTAGAAATCAGTGGTTCTCCCATGTGCTCACAGCAGAAACGGTTTGCAAATATATTTTTCACGACCCCTACCCCAGACCCACTGAGTCGGAAATGTCTCCAGCAGTACCAGTCTCTTTTTGAACCCTCCAAGTGATTGTGGTGAACACTCAAGTTTGGATCTGTTTGGTGAATAGTAGGGGTTGAGGCCTCAAACAAATAGTCTTCATTCAGCTGTTTTCCACATACTAAGAGGCAGAGAAATATGGCCAGTGGCCAGAAAACAGGAGAAACATGTTTGGAATTCCTCTGAGATACAAACCACTCACTTTTGAAAAGTCTTAATTATCCACTTTAATTATACCCCTTTCTTTTGGGGGAGTCTTCAGAAAAGTAAAGTTTAGTAAATTAGGATATTTGGGTGAAGTCCGCCTCTAGATGTAGACAAAGGAAGACACCAGAGTTTGTGTGTCTCACAGGATGCATTGGGGCTCTCCATCTCAAATTGCCATAAGAACTTTTGGAAGCCTGGCATTTCTCAGTTGAATTTGATAACAAATAACCATTTCTCTATAGTGATAGGTAGTCAGAGTGCTCAATAAAGAATGGTTGGTGCTTAGTTTAGGGAGATGATGCAAGGCAGCCGAGAGAGAGAGAGAGAGAGAGAGAGAGAGAGAGAGAGAGAGAGAGAGAGAGAGAGAGAGAGAGAGAGAGAGAGGAGAGAGGAGAGAGAGTCTGTCAATCTTGTTATTGTTTGTTTTTACAAGTAGGGTCTCCCTCTAGCCCAGGCTGACCTGGAACTCATGGCCTCAAACTCACAGAGCTCCTTCTACCTCTGCCTCCCAAGGGCTGGGATTAAAGGTTTGTGCCACCATACCTGGCAAGTGTGTCCATCTTGAAGAAACAGGAATGCCAGTGAATGAGCACTCATAACAGAAGGGAAAACAGCCTGAATTCCTTATGTTCCAAGAATAGAGGAGCCCCAAGGACTGCTGGAGAATCCCAGGAGACCCCAGTTCTCTCACAAGTAGTAGCAAGTCATTTTGGAATATTGTATTCTGTTTTATCAAATTTTAATTGTTTTTATTCTTGCTTGGGCCTTTAGTTTTAAAAAAATTCCCCAAACTGAGGAGCCATAAAGCAAAGGTGGTCAGGAGATCTCTTCAGGGGGCAGTGTGGCAGTTCCTGATGGCGGGGTAGCAAGAGAGAAATAGTCATTCTGATAAATAAATGAGTGCTGTAATTGTTCTAAATATACTAGCATAATGGCATTGTTTCCGGATCTCTTATGGTGTGCTAGGTCCTTCTGTAGGCACTTCAATTGTATTAAAAGCATGTCGTTTTGACACTACAATTTATTGTGTAAGAAAAACTGGTCAGCTTGTCCATCTGAAATAGTTTTCTTTCTTTGTTCATCATTGGTAATTTAAATCCATGAAATTCTCTTTTTGGAGCTGGCTGTCACCAGTAAATCCAGGTATGACAGGGAGCTGGTTGGTATCTCTAACACTCTTTGTTTCGGGAAGTCATTGAGTCATTATACATAGTTTATTTTAATGTTTATTTTTTTTAGGTAGGGTCTCACTCTCACTCTAGCCCAGGCTGACCTAGAACTTGCTCTATTGTCCCAGGCTGGCCTTAAACTCACAGCTATCCTCCTACCTCTGCCTCCTGAGTGGAGTGTTGGTATTAAAGGCATGAGCCACCATGTCCAGCTGCAGATTTTTTAATTGTTGATATCTTTATTATCCATAATTAGATACATTGTATGAGCAAATCTTATGATGGTACCCCCATTTCCCTCTTCCCTGTCCCCAGCCCACTGGGGGTCCTGCTCGGTGGGTGTTGCAGTCCACTTTCTCTATTGCTGTGCAGAAAGAACCCAAACAAAAGCGGCTTGTGGAGGAATGGGTTTATTTGGCTTACAGACTCGAGGGGAGACTCCATCCTGGCAGGGAAAACGATGGCATGAGCAGAGGGCTGGACATCACCTCTGCCACAGCACTGCAAACAGCGGCAGGAAGGTGTGCCAAACACTGGCAAGGGGAAGCTGGCTTATAACCCCATAAGC
>PVHP010011822.1:0-44343 GCA_004024765.1 Zapus hudsonius
CATTGGCCATCTTGGATTAAATGAGTTCCCTATTGCACTGTTTACATTGCCAACGACCCTACTTGCAAATAAAATCAAATTCTGAGGTACTGAGGAGTTCGGACTTAAACATATCTAGAGGAATGCCCAATTGAACCCTTGGCACAGGGGATGTGATTCTTAAAAGCTCCGGCAATGCTGGAGAAGAGAGGAGGACCAAGGGCTGAGCACTGAGCAATTCACAGGAGGGAATGATGACTGTTATCAGGTCAAGTATGGAGAACTGATGGCTGGATTTAGTAGACATTACTCTTGACCTAAACAAAAGCCTTTTGAAGGAATGTGAGGCTAGAGAACCTGGTTGAACTGGACTTAATAGTGATAGGAAGGAGAGAAATTGATGGGTACAGAAATTTCATAATGAGGGGTTTTATAGCGAATGTACCAATGGGATCTTGTCTGGCAGGAAAAGTGGGATCAAAGGAAAAAAACCACAGTCCAAAGAGGTTAACATGGAGCAGAACCTCCTGGTGAGCTGGAAGAAGAGGAGAAACTCACTACAGTTGATTTGAATCTTCCTACCCAACAGACCAAGAGGTATAGGAGGGGCTCCAAGGCAGCCACAGGGGTTCATTGCCAACCTCTTACTGTTTAGAGGAAGAGGTGCCCTGCCTACAGTTAGCTGCTGAATGTCAGGCCTGAGAGTTCAGTGGGCTTTTCTTCTTTGACCTAATGGTCTGCAAAGTCATGTGAGCATCCTTTTGGTAACACTGGAATTCTCCAGTTAGCTCATTTGGGCTCACAACAAAGCCAAAGGTTGAATTTTTAGGAATTTCAAATTCCTGATTGGTAAAAGCAATCGTGACTAAAAATTAAAGTATACAGCATAAAAATTAATTCGGTGGACACTAAGATTATAAGTAAAACACCGTATTTTCTAAAAAAATTGATTTGGTTTATTATTATTTTTTAATATTGTAGCTTTGACTGTTGGATAAGAAGAGCTACACAGAACCTTGGTAAGAGGATTCTCCACTCATGGGAGGGTCGGGGAAGGGGGTAGGAGGTGGGGGGTTACCTGAAGAAGCCAACAGGGACCAGCTGGCATCTCCTGAAGGAGAAGATACCAGGACCAGCCCTGCAGATTCTCCACGGCGACGGCTTCAGGCACCCTCCCTCCCATAAAGGCCAGCATCAGGAACCTCTGGAGAGCTGCGCACCCCAAGGAACCAGAGCCACCCCCAGCCACACAGCATCTGGCACAGCCCATCTGAACAACAACAGATCCACAGATCCAACCAGCCCAGCTGAGCCCACAGCATGACAAAGAGAGAACCAGCCTCACATTCAGCGTAGGTGAAACGGAAGCCATCCCAAAGGTAACAGGGCCTCTTACACTGGGGTAACACCTGCCCCAAAGCCAGGCACATAGACTTGCCGTGGAAGTACTAATGGAAGCTTCCATGTCAGAGCAGGTTATGTGTTAGAGTTGACCCATGTGCTTTGGGTTGGCTTTGCATTCTTAAGTAAGTTGGTTTTAAGAGTGAAATGTTGCTTTTGGTATCTCTTGTTTTTGTTTTTTTTTTTTCTTCTGCATTTCTTGAGGGCAGGGTCTCAGTTGGTCCCAAGCCAACCTGGAACCCATTATAGACTAGGAATCTCAATGTTCCCAGTTGACAGGATTAAGGGTGTGAGTTAACCCATACACTAAAGAACTTTGGCTTTGTTGGGTTGCCTGTTTAATCCTCACAGTTGGTCATATATACATATATACATACATACATACATACATATATATGTCAGTTGGCTATTAGGACTATATTTTCCTCCACCCAACCCACTAGAATATTCGCATAGCACTACAGCACATTGGGTCTCTTCTCTTGTTACTCTGGGAGTAATATAAGAGCCACACCTGGAATCTTAGGTTCCCCCTCCCAAGATCTAGAACTTCTGATCTATATGTCTAAGAATACAGTAGATAATTAGAAAACCCAAACATTGAATCAACTCAAGATGCAAAAACTTCTACATTTTAAGAAACAAAAAATTCAAGACAATATAAATTATAAATCTGTCAGAAATGACCTCCAGTGAGTTAGATGAATTGCCTGACAAAGAATTCAAATGAATGATTATAAATTTCTTCAAAGAAATAAAACTCCAGAAAGAGAACACAGGAAGCCAACTTAAGGAAATAAGGAGGTCAATACAAGATATGAGTAAGGAACTAGAAATGATAAAGAAATTCTAATCAGAAATGCTAGGAATGAAAAACACAGTAAATCAAATACAAAATTCTGTAGAAAGTCTCACCAATAGAATGGATCAAGGAAAGGACAGAATATCTAAACTGGAAGCCAAGGTGGCAGAGCTGGAACAGTCCAACAAAGCGAAAGACAATCTTATTGAGTAAAAATAATTTACAAATGTAGCTAAAGCATTCTTATTCTGAAATAAACATCTGAGCATGTTTAAATCAATCAAAAGAGTTTGAGTCTAACTATCTCAAAAATATTAAAATATTTTATTTATTTATTTTCAAGCAGAGAGAGAGAGAAAGAAAGAGAGGGTTAGGGTTAAAAAAGAGAGAGAAAGTATGAGAGAATAAGAGTGTGTGTGAATGAGCACACCAGGGCTTCTAGCCACTGCAAACAAACCCCAGATGCATGTGGTGCTTTGTGGATCTGGCTTTACATGGATACTGGGGATTTGAACCCAGGTTGTCAGAGCTTATATGCACGTGCTTTAACCACTGCACTATCTCTCCAGTCCTGAATATCTCAAATTTTAATTGATAGCCAATGATTACAGTGAACTGCCATGAGAAGGGAGCACGTGGTCTGTGATCATCTTATATGTGTAGGAGTTATTATTTCTCCAGGTAAGAACATGTGTGAACCATCATCAACCCACAAGGAGATCTTCATCTGACATGGACAACATTGGCAGTAGGTGATGTTTTTTGCTGTTTATTGTACGTATTTTTTTAATTAAGACTTAACCTTTCAAATAAAATCATGCATTTGATAGCTATGATCGTTTTAGAAATAAATGAAAATAAAAAGAGTTATTTCAATATATAATGACCTTATAGAAAGCAACAAATTCAAATGAGGGTCTATTAATGTTCACTTTTTTTTGTTTTGTTTTCAAGGTAGGGTTTCACTCTAGTCCAGGCTGTCCTGGAATTCACTATGTAGTCATAGGGTGGCCTTGAACTCATGGTGATCCTCCTACCTCTGCCTCCCGAGTGCTGGGATTAAAGGCGTGTGCCATCATGCCCGGCTATGTTCACTTTTATTAATTTTTAAAATTACAATTTAATTTACTTTAACTGATACATAAGAATTATACCTTTTAAGGGTACCAGGTGACATTGTGATCACAGATTAAACATTTATTTCTGCAAACATCTATCATTTCTTTATAGAGAAAACTTTCCAAATCTTTTCTTGCTAGCCTTTGGAAATATATAGAACAATGTTATTATCTATAACCAGTCTACTGTATAACAGCAGAGGTTCTGACATTTACCTGACTAGAACCTAGTCCCATCGACCATCTTCATGCCTCCCTAACCCTTTGCTCTCCCCAGCCTCTAAGAACTACCATTCTACACTCAACTTCATGGTAGAATTTTTTTTAGATTACCTATATAAATAAGAATAGGTACTTGTCTTTCTAAGTGTGGATCATTTCAGTTAACATCATCATCTCTAGTTACATCTATGTTGTTGTGAATTACAAGACTTCATTTTTTTATGTTCAAATAGTGTTCCATTGCATGCATGCCTACATACACACAAATATGTTTGATGTCAGGAATTGCTGCATATGTCAATGACTTCCATTTCTGACTACAGAGAACATGAAAGTTTAAAAGTATCTTGTCAATATAATTTTCTTTCCTTTGTACATGTACCAATAATGGGCTGTCTGGATTATAAAAACTGTAAAGGTAGCTTTACAGTTTTTGGGCTGGGTAGATGACAGAGCCATTAAGAGCATACTCTACCTGGAGACAGCCAAGCTTAAAGCCTCAGAACCCATTTAGAAATAGCTGGGTGGGGGGCTGGGGAGATGGTTTAGTGGTGAAAAGCTTTTGCTTGCAAAGCCTAGCAACCTGGATTGGGTTTCCAATACCAGCATAAAGCCAGATGCACAAAGTGGCACGAGGCCCTGGAACACTCATACCCACTCTTTCTCAGTCTACCTCTCTCTCTAACAAATAAAGTATTTTTTAAAAGGTCAATGTGGCCATGAATGTCTGTAACCCCAGTCCATGGGAGGCAGAGAATTTCTGGGGCTTGTTCTGGACAGTAGCTTCTGGTGGAGGGAGAGATCTTATTTTAAGGAAAGAAAAAGACCAATGAACCATCCTCCACCCTCACTACTATGGACTGTGGGCACCTATACACACATGCGTATTCACCACATATCACACACAGCATACCACACACAAATTCTGCACACACATGCTTGCCAAATAAATAAATAATTTAAATTCAGTGAAAATAATCATCAATAATGCCAGTGTCCAGTGGAAGAGGGAAAAGCTAATCACATAATGAAAGAAGTCATTACAAAATTGATTGCTGCAATATACAATTTGATTCTAAATTAGAAGCAATAAATATAAACTTGCTTTAATGAATAAGTGACTACTGGTTAAATTCACACTAAAAACATCTGCTAGCTGGGCGTGGTGGCGAGCGTCTAGGGAAGCAGAGATAGGAGGATCTCCATGATTTTGAGGCTGTCTGAAACTACATAGTGAATTCCAGATCATCATAGGCTAGAGGGAGACTCTACCTCAGAAAAACAAACAAAAACAGGGCTAGAGAGATAGCTCTGCCATTAGGGCGCTTGCCTGCAAAGCCTTAAAGACCCGGGTTCAATTCCCCAATACCCACATAAATCCAAGATACACAAAGTGCTGCATGCATCTGGAGCTCATTTGTGGGTGGATAGAGGCTTTGGCACGCCCATGCTCACTCTCTCTCTCTCTTCTCTGTCTCCCTCTGAATGCAAATAAATAGTTAAAAACCGGCTAAGGTTTTGATTGCTAGTAGGTAGGTATTTGAGTCAATTCAAGTCCCCCATTTCTTGTATAAATAGATTCTTCCAAGGTTTTTTTTTAGGGTTCCTTTTAAAAAAATCATATATATATTATAAAAATCATACATATATATGATATGTGATATTTTTATAATTATATATTGATTAAAATCATATATATACATATAGGTGTATATATACATACATGTCTACATGCATGCACACATACATACATGTCTACATGCAGACATATATGTATATGTATGCATGTATATATGTGTATATATACACATGTATATATGTATATGTTTGTATGCATATATATACATGTCTACATATATGTATTTATGTATCTATTCATACATGACTACATATATGTATTTATGTATATACACATGTGTAGATGTATACATATCTGTATGTATATTCATATATATATATAAAATACAGCGGGTCATATTCTCTTCTTCCCTCCGGGGCCCCTCGGGGGCTTTCCACGATGGTGACCAGGCAGCTGGGCGGTCCTCCACTGCCACGGCGAGGCGCGCTGGAGCGGTAAGGATACGTTGCTCTCCGCCCAGGACCTCGGGTGTGCCTCCATCGCCGCCGCGTCGGAGCGAGGATGGAGAAGCCGGTGAGCGCCGGGGATGGGTGTGGACGTGGGGCCGGGGTCCCGGGACGGAGGCGGGCGGGCGGGTCCCCTGGCTGCGCGCAGCGTCCGCGGTGCCCGCGCCACCGAGCGGGGCGCAGTCCCGCTGCGCAGCGCAGCTCAGCTCGGGGCTGCCCCCGGGGCTGGGGAGGATGCGACCCCGGGACCCCGGCTCTGGGGAAGCCTCGAAGCCCGTGACCCCGGGGCTGGGTGGCTCCCGACCCCCGGCTTCTGCTACCCAGGCCAGGATGCGTGGCTCCAAGGCTCCAAGAGAGGATGGCGAGTTCCCTGCGGGCTGGGCTGCGTCAGGGTCTCCTCTGCCCGCAGGTCAGAAGCCCGTCAATCCTTTTTCAACAAAGGGGTTCGAACGGTGGGTGGTCTCCTCTGGATAGAAGCTGGGGTTCACGACTACTCCGGAGGGAGGTATTGTTAATCTATTTTACAAACAAAGAAAAAGGCAGGAAGGGTTTATCTTTTTTTCCAAATCCCCATGGCTACATACAAAAGAGGTCATGTGAAGACTTGCAGGTAAAATCCAAGCCTTGGCCTTCTTGGCGAGAAGGGTTTTAAGGTCCCCGTTAAATGGATCGATTGATCTTTCAGGGTTTATTATACCCGAGGCGCTGCGCTGTTTTCCGTGCTTATTTCTCAGCGGTCTAGTGCATGTTTGCATCAGGCGAGCAGAAAACAGATTTCAGTTTGGATTGGGGCATGGGGGGATGGGATATTTGTATATAATGAGATATCTTTGGGGTGGGAGCCAACACCAAAATGAAACTCATTGATGTTTTGTGTAAATAGCCTAGATGAAATTTCACAAAACAGTCCCTTCGTTATGACTACAATCACATGAGGTCAGGTGTGGAATTTTCCCCATGATATCACTTCACAGCTATGTTTCCTTTCAACTTTTTAACCATGAGGTTAGTACTGTTATTTCCCCCGAGTTCCAGAAAGGTTAAAGAATTTGTTTTGCCTCACACATTTAGTATTCATTTTAGACAAATCTGAACTCCACAGGAATCTATCCTGCTTATTGGGTGGTAACGCCAGGTTGCTTTCCTGAGAGACAGAAAAGCCTGTTCATTTTCCAGGTGTCAGTCTTTTCAGTAAATCTACACTGACCACAGAAACAAATTGTGTAAAATAAATGGCATTTATACCTTTAATACTGAAGGTTTCCTATTGATTCCTTTCGCTTGAATCTGTATTTTTGTTTTTTTTAACATAGCTGGCTCCCAATCCACAGTATTGTGTTTTTATATGTCTGCTTTAAAAAAAAAAACATTTTATTCATTTTCAAGCAGAGAGAGAGAGAGAGAGAGAGAGAGAGAGAGAGAGAGAGAGAGAGAGAGAGAACACCATGGCCACCACCTTGTGGGTCTGGCTTATGTGGGTCCTGGGGAATTGAACCTGGGGCCTTAGGCACTGGAGGCAAGTGCCTTAACCGCTGAGCCATCTCACCAGCCCTCTTTCTGCTTTTTTCTCTTGTCCTAAAACACATTTTTTTTTTTTCCAATTAGAAAGCCAGTCCTTTCTGGGTTTCCTTAACATAGTCCCAGCTATGGTCTGGATTTCCATGTAAGAAAAAGGCATAATGGGTTAGAGATGGCATGGAAATTAGCATGTCATTATCTGTTCCTACAACTTCCTTAGCTGAAGATAAACTGAATGTTTTGACCCCTGACAGCAGAGCCTGAGGAAACACTTAGTAGGCTTTTTCCAACTTTCCTGTGCCACTAAAAAAGGAAGCAGAAATCCAAAGATTGTTGAGAGCTTAGTACTGAAGTTGTCTTCCAACGCACCCTCCAAAGCTCAGGGAACATTGAAGAAGAGGGGTGGAAAGATTCTAAGAGTCACAGCGTGGGAAGTGTCCTGAGGCCCAAAACCTGACTGCTGCATTCATGACCCCATGGGAACACTCCCTGAGGAGGGCCTCAGTGGATTGACTGAGGGGAGAGAGGACATGAGTATATTCTGATGGGAATGTGACCAGTACCTGATAGGATCATACAATAAAATTCATAATCGATAAAATAATTGTAGAGGGATTTGTTGCAGGGAGGTAAGGGGCAGAGAAAGGAGTAGGGGAGTTGAGAAAAGAGAGAGAGTGGGGCAACTATGATCTGAATATATTTTGTATATATGTAAAAATTATCAAAACATAGAAGTGGGACTAGCTGGAAAGAAGTCAGTAGAGGAGGCATGTGCCGGGGGAAGGGATGGTGGTGGGAGGGGCTAGAATCATGGTATATTGTATATATGTATGCTGTCAACAAAAGGTTTAAAACTCCACTCAATAAAGTAACATTATTATCATCATCATCTCAACCAAAAAAAAGGAGGAAGAAAGAAAGGAGTTAGTCTTGGTAATACTAAGAACTTTTCAGTAGTCTCTAAAGTGCTTGAAAATTAAAGTCTCTATGAATGTGGTGCCTGTGAGTGAAGGATGAAGGAAGACAAGGCAAGCAGGTGTTGTATAGGCTGTGTCCTTTCCAATAAGCTGTCACCTTTGCCTTCCGAAAGGGTAGTGACTTTGTTACAGGCCTTAGACCTGTTGTGGTTTGAGCCAGGTGTCCCACATAGACTTAGTGTGTTCTGAATGCTCCATCCCCAGCTGAGGGCTGTTTTTGGTATTGGAAACTTGTTGGAGCTGTGTTGTCGGGGGCGGGCTTATGGGGTTATAAACCAGCTTCCCCTTGCCAGTGCTTGGCACACCTTCCTGCCGCTGTTTGCAGTGCTGTGGCGGAGGTGATGTCCAGCCCTCTGCTCATGCCATCATTTTCCCTGCAGGGATGGAGTCTCCCCTCGAATCTGTAAACCAAATCAACCCATTCCTCCACAAGCCATTTTTGGTTGGGTTCTTTGATGCAGTAATGAGAAATTTTAGTAAAATTTGGAGATGAGAGAGAAGTCATAAGATAGGCAAAGAATGTGCATGACACAGCTGGGTATCACATAACAAAACAGCTGTACAGCCCATAATTTCTACTAAGGCTCCCTTGGGTGATGTAATTTTAAATTGCTGTAGCTAGGAGAATTCAGCTGACAACAGTCACATGAATATCAGTGCATACCATGATGGCACTCCATGGGGTCCAGGCAGAAAGTCCAAGTGACTGGGCCTCCCTGGGTGAAGATAGGAAGGTACTCAGCTATGAGAGTGTTGGAAATGGCCACAGGAAAGAGAGCCATCATTCCCGTTGCGGCCTCTATCCTGAAAGATCATGTGGAACACTGCGACTGAGTGTGATGGGGACCCCGTGTATCTGTCAGCTTCAGTGGTGCTGTAGAGCCAGGTCATTATCTGAACTGGGACAGCCTTGTTGCTCACACAACCACCTGCCGGATAGGATACAGTTGGTCCCAGGAGGGCTAGGTGCTCCGGGTTCCCATGTCCATCACCTATGATCTCAAACAACAGAGCCAGTCCAGGACAATCGGGCTTCTCTCCTTAGAGCTCTAGGCCCAGTCAAAACTGTTGACGTTTGCCAGGTTATTTTCTACTTTACCTGTGAAGGTGTTTGGCTGGGAAAACCAATGAAATTACATAATGAAATTAATGTTTGTGAATTGCCAGGTGGCCTGTGCAGGTTTGTCACTTTCTCGGTGACATTTCTCCTATTAAGCTAATTTCATAGCTGTTTTTCTAAGAAAGCCTGTATTAGCCACAACAAACAAGCCCATAGTGTGAGAAAGAAGGAGGGTATTAAAATCGGGCAGGGAGACGAAAGAGAATTTATGAAAAGGATGTTCAGACCCTTAAAGACTCTTTCCCAGGGCCAGGTGTAAGTATTAATAATCTCAGCATTCAGGAAGAAGCAAGAAGATCAGGAATTTAAGGCCATCCTCAGCTGTAAGAACCATAGCCTGTTCAAAGCAAGACAAGGCTACTCAAACTCCTTCCTCCCACCAAAAATAGTCTCTGTTCTACCTCTGATCCAAAGCCCACAGGAAGGTAGGTCTCATAAGACAATAGAAATTTTAGTACAATTAGAATGACCCACTTTAGAGTGTTGAGGGAAATGAACTCTAGCACAGAAGTTATACCTAAAAGGAATGGCAAAAACTGGTTTAGTTAAGGCACACCTTGAGATTTCCTCAGATGACCTACCAACATTAACAACCATGACTCTAATCCCTGAACCAGCTGTGGTCCAACAGTTTCCAAATAAGCTTCAAGTTACAGTAGTAATACTTGCTGGGACCACACAGGTCCTGATAACATCCTTATTCAGAACTGGATGCCTGCCTGCACTGAGTTCATAGTGGAAGTAGATTGGAGCTTGGAGAAAGGCTACTCTGCTAAAATGATAGGAGCTGATGATTATGTTCCTGGGGATCAACAGAAAGCTCACACAGATAATAAATATAAGAGAATGTCTCTACCTAAACAGATAGCCGATGCCCCAACTCCAGAAAGGAGCTGTCAGAGAATAGCACTTTCACAATTTACAGAGAATGTTTCAGTAATCAATTTTCCTCATTCACAAGGAAGCAAGAAGAAAAGCCCAGCATGGGGACAGGGTGCTGGACAGGTAGCCAGCTTGTTGGGGACAATGCCTCAGAGTCCGATGCATATAGAGGACTGTCCTTTGCAGGCCTGGTGTGATCAGACAAGATACAGAAGTTGTGTGATGGTGGACAAAGGGAGGTAGTCCCTCTTGGGCCTTGGGGGATGAGGTGGTCATCTGAAGCAAAAGCAGTTCAAATGGACCTAAGCAAGAAGTGTTTGGGAGGAAAAAGACCACTGTACTCCAAGGCCAGGCTTGTGATTAATGCAATGTAAGTAAAAGCCAATGGAAGGCAATTCAGATAGGGGGTATGATTTAAGCAAAATCACCAAGGCAGGAAATTGTGGATGGAAATGCTTTATGACCAGTAGAACTTCTAGACAATTACACAGAGCTCTCGGAGATTGCTTGGCTGTATGAAGACTTCATTAAATGTGTCTCAGATACCAGTTTCAAAACTATAACTGAGCTGGCAGTTCAAGGACAACAAAGCAAGGCTTTGCTGTTTGAGTAAGAGTTTGATCTTTCTTCACAATAGTGATCTGGTGATTGGGTACAACATAATTTGTGTTTATGTGTCTAAATTTAGAAGTCAAGAATATTTAATGCATCGGAGATGCAATATGGTGTTGTGGTTATGATTTTGAACTCTGCAGCTAGGCTGCTTGGATTTGTATCTTGATTCTACCACTTCCTGATGATGGAGGAACCAGCCTGTCTGACCCAAATGCAGAAAAATAAAGCAATAAAAAATGTAAATAAAGTCAGTAATGCATTTTTAAAAAATAATTTATTATTTTATTTTATTTATTTGTAAGCAGAGAGAGAGAACACCAGGGTTTCCAGCCACTGCAAATGAACTCCAGATGCATCACCACTTTGTGCATCTGGCTTTACGTGGGTACTGGGGAATCAAACTTGGGTAGTTAGGCTTTGCAGGCAAGTGCCTTAACTGCTGAGCCATTGCCCCAGCCCTCAATAGTGTATTTTTAAAATATTTGATTTATTCATTTTCAAGGAGAGAGAGAGAGAGAGAGAGAGAGAGAGAGAGAGAGAGAGAGAGAGAGAGAGAGAGCGCACTTGTGGGTCTGGCTTACGTGGGTCCTGGGGAATTGAACCCAGGGCCTTAGGCACTGATGGCAAGTGCCTTGACCACTGAGCCATCTCTCCAGCCCAATAGTGTATTCTTAATGTGAAATTAATATAAAATTTGCTATGCTTGTAGGTGATTCTGCCTTGGTAAGTCTCAAGACCATCACATGATCTGAAAAGTGTTTTTCTATTTTATATTCTTCTGTTAAACATATTTAAAAATTTTTATTTACTTGCATGCAGAGAGAGAAAGGAAAGACGAGTGAATGGGCACACCAGGGCCTCACTGCTTCAAACAAACTCCAGATGCATGCGCCACTTTGTGCATCTGGTTTTAAGTGGATATTGGGGACTCAAACTCGGGTCACTAGGCTTTGGAGGCAAATGCCTTAACCACCAAGCCATCTCTCCAGCCCATGTTACGTTCTTAATATGAACAGATTTGAGTGTGGAGAGTGGAGGGCGTCTCACATTTGTGCTCTCTGTGTTTTCTGTTTTAACTTAAGGCACTTTGTCCCAGGGATCTTGTGTCTTTAAGACATTACTCACACAGTGGCTTTAGAAGGCAAGACTCCAAAATGCCAGGGACAACTGCTGTCATGGAAGAGCACCAGTGTGGCTTGTCTGTGCCCACATCCTGAGCACTCTGTCATTTCTTCCATTTATAGCCTCTGTCTCTGCTTCCACAAATCCCAAGTTCCCTGGTGGGTAAACAACTTCAGCATTCCCTGGAGTAGGTATTCCATGGAGGCTCTGTTGGCCCAGTCCAAATGCAATCCCCATTTCTGTCCTTTGCTTTCTGTCTCCAGGTATCCATGAGACCCATCTGTTACCTGACCACCTACAGCCTGATATGGGGCATGGTCTCAGTGGCGCTGTGCACAGCACAAGGTAATGATGCCCAGAAAACAATAAACACCGTGTCAGGGGGAGGCTTTGGCCACTGTTTATTCTGGGCAGGTTCCATTTGTCTGCCTGAATTTTCGAAGCCTGTAATTAGCTTGCAGGAGTGGGAGAGGTTCTTTCCTCTTTCTGCACTGCCGCTTTCATGGTAACAAAACCATTTGACATTTAGAAGTTATTGCAGTAAAGGAACTCCAATAAAAACATCCCCTGCAAAGTAAACCACCCTGTCACTTTTCGTCACGCGATTGAAAAGCTTTGCACAAACCATTCCCTGCATTTTTAAGAATATGGAGTGCTTCAAGGATGGAACATTGTGTTTGGAAGGCAGGCTGGCAATAAGCCTTCAAATTGGCTTTGCCCACTTTTTTACAGAAAGACAGAGCAAAGTAACAAAGCACAGAGGTTACCTAAGCTCACCTTATATCTTGTGTAAAAATCTACACCATCACTTCTTTGAATTTCCTGGTTTTCTTTTCCTGCCCTGTTCCAAGGAAAACCATGGCTCACTATATATATTTAAAATAATATATAATATAATATATAATATTAAAAATAATATATAATTATATTATATTATATAAATAATATATAAATATATAAATAAATATATGTATATTTAAAAATCATTTGTAGTGCGATGTTGCCCAGCATAAGTTTCCTTAGGGAGGGTGATGGGAATATTATTGGTGAACGACGGCAGGCTTCATGCTGTCCACAGCCCCAGCCCACAGTGTCTGTCACAGGATTTACCTACCAGTTGACAAGTAGAATCTAATTGGCTCCCATCCAAGCAGTGAAGAATCTCATACTTTCCACTAAGTGAGATGTTCTAAAGTCAAACCAAACAACAAACGTGTATCCAAAAGTTGAACCCTAGTTTTGATCTCTTTCCCACTCTGCATTCTTTTTTTTAAAAAAAATATTATTTATTTATTTATTTATTTGCAAGCAGAGAGAGATAGAAGAGAGATCGAATAGGCACCCCAGGGGCCTCCAGCTGTTGCCAATGAACTCCAGATGTATGTGCCACTTTGTGCATCTGGTTTTGCATGGGTGCTGGGGACTTGACCTAGGATCCTTAAGTTTTGTAGGCAAGTGCCTTAACTGCTGAGCCATCTCTCCAACTTCCGCTCTGCATTCTTAAAGCAATTATTTATCCATATCTCTGCTCTGCAAATTCTTAGCAAATTCAGGAAACCTCAACCCCATGATGGCTTAGAACCTTCCTCACCTAAGAGTGACCATTATCAAGTCATGTGCTAAGCAGCACCTAGGAGGTCAGGGTGGACCTGTTGTTCTGACAAATCTATCCCTTTGTGTTACATTGGGTGTCATGGTCAGGCATTCCTGCCTTTAACTCTACCACCCAGCCAAGTCCATTCTGTTCAGTTAGGCTGTGTGCTGAGTCTTTGTCTCTAATTCCTACCGTGTATTGTGAAGTGTAGTGAAGTTACTATCTCACTACACTAGCATCATCTGTATACTCATTAAAGTATGTATTGATTTATGCTGTCTGCATTTGTTCTTGGATTTGCAGTGCATCTTTCATTGATGTCATTCATTACATCTTTTAAAATTCATTGCTCCTCTTTTATTTTGTTAGCCTATTTATATGGAGGCTTCCCATCATGGTATGACAGCATTGCAGAGAAGAAATTATTGCCATAGCCATCAATAAAAATAGGGTGCATATAGTTGGTCATTTGAGGGTCAAATTCATCTTGGGTTTTTCCTGTGTGTCACTCCCCTGGGTGCCTGTAATCCCTGCACTCTCTCCTGCTTCCAGAGGCAGATGTGTGTGTGTGTGTGTGTGTGTGTGTGTGTGTGTGTTACACCTTCTCGCTCATTATACATTATTTTGTTATTAGGAATATATATATATATATATCTGTACACATATATATATGGAATGACATCCTAAATGTAAACATTTTATGTGGTTCTCTAGTGGAAGTGGTGACCCAGGATGAAAGAATGCTTCTCAACACACCTGCCTCCTTACGATGCTCTCTGAAAACTTCCCAGGAAGCCTTGATTGTAACATGGCAGAAAAAGAAGGCAGTAAGCCCAGAAAACATGGTCACTTACAGCAAGAACCATGGGGTTGTGGTCCAGCCCGCCTATAAGGACAGGATAAACATCACCGAGCTGGGACTCCGGAACTCAACCATCACCTTCTGGAACACTACGCTGGATGATGAGGGCTGTTACATGTGTCTCTTCAATACCTTTGGCTCGGGGAAGATCTCTGGAACGTCCTGTCTCACCCTCTATGGTGAGAATCTCTAACAATACATTGTCTCTTTTAAAAATAGTATTTTTAAGGAGAGAAAGAGAGAAAGAATGGGCATGCTAGGGTCTCTAGTCACTACAAACAAACTCAAGATACATACATGTGCCATTTTGTGCATCTGGCTTTAGGCTTTGCAGGCAAGCACCTTAACTGCTGAGCCATCTCTCCTATCCCAATACATTGTCTCTTTGGGGAAATATTCTTTTTAAAAATTATTATTATTATTATTATTATTATTATTATTATTATTATGTTTTTCAAGGTAGGATCTCACTCTAGCCCAAGCTTACCTGGAATTTACTATGTAGTCTCACGGTGGTCTCAAACTCACAGCAATCCTCCAACCTTGGCCTCCTGAGTGCTGGGATTAAAGGTGTGTGCCATCACATCCAGCTTCTTTGGGGAAAGATGATTTAGAATGTAGTTGAAGAACCTAGTCTTTCAGTCTTGTCATCACAGAAGGGCTCTCTGTGGGACACTTGGCCGCTCGTGTCTGCATAGCTGCTGCTGTAGTTTGAGCAGAGTTCATGGTACTACCATGAATTCTTTGGCTGGAACCATCTTCTTTGAGTCCTGCCCTCACCAACATTGAGAACAATGGTGACAGGAAGTCCTCCTCCTTGGTGATTTGATTTGGACCTGGATTTGGACAATCAATGTGTGATGATAATAATCTCTAAAGGACAGAGGAAGGTCACGCTCACCTGGAGCAGTTGTGGCAGTCCTTACTTTTCAGTTTTAGGAATAATAAGAACAAAACACAGCAGAGAGAGGCTTTTGATCTAAAATGATGCCAACTGGGGGTGGAACTGGAGAGCAAACCTTCTTTTAAAATCCAGTAGGCTTAGCTTGGTGAGGAGCAAGCGTTAGGAACTGGGAATAAGGCATAGCTGGAGCTTGGCCCATGAGGGCATTGTTGGAAGTGAGACTTTAAGCAAGTGAAGATGAAGAGACTCTAGGTGATGGAGCAAGGGAGGTATGATAATTCCAAGTCTCTTTCACTTCTTTGGCCTATGCTGGGTCCTTTCTGAAGAGTAGGATTTCAAGCTTTCTTTCAGATTTCCACTTCTTTGTTTCTCTGCCTCTCTTACTTTCTTATTTTCTTCCTTTTGTCTTCCATCCTCTGTTATCTTTGTACAAAACTTATTTCATATTTTCTCATTTTTGTTCCTTTTTCTCCTCTTTCACTTTTCCTCTCTCTATCTCTCTCTCTCTCTCTCTCTCTCTCTCTCTCTCTCTCTCTCTCTCATCATAGCCTTTGGTGGTTTTTTTTTTAACCCGACAATCAGATTTGCCTGAGTCTTTTAACTAGTAATCTTGTTAATCTGACCCTTTCTAGTCACACCTGGAGCTTACACTTAAACCTCTCTTTGCTGCCCCAGAGGGCCCTGATACCCAGTCTACCACCTCATGCTCACCTTGCTGAGGTTTGGAATTAGGGCTCTCTGCTAGAGTCTCACTCCCCACCACCCAGCCACTGCCACCCACCCACCCACCAACGATGCTTTCTCATTATCTTGTGGGCTCCACAGCCAGCCACAGAATGGTCTGCAATGCGGGCAGAGATGAGCTGTATATCCCAGCCAAAGTGAAGTCATTACTCAAGGAACCTTTGCAAGAGAACAAGTTTCAGCTCAGCCAGAAAACTATTTCCTGTTTTTCTCCTATGCTATTTTCCCTCAACTCTATCTGGGGATTTCTGAGACCTTTCTACCTGTCATCCTTTGATTTTTCTGGTGGTGGGCTGTGAATTTCTGGTTTGCAATTTGGCTAAGTCTTCTAAGCAGGGATTTTCCCAAGTTTCCTTTCAGTGTCTCATTGCTGCTCCAGTTTTATGCAAAATAAATGTATGAATGAATGAACAAATGAATGAATAAAATAAAGTGGCAGCCCCTTGTCAGGCTCTCTGTGCTTGCCTGCTGCCCCGGTGTTTGTGACAGCACGGGATACATAAATACAGACGCTTGTGATGAGACAGGGCACATGTATCCGGGTGCTGGTCAGGGTACATTGTCGAGCAGTTTGTGAGGGACACTCTTAAGCAGAAGAGACAGAATAATTAGACATAGCTGTCTGGGAAAGAACGGTTTCATTTGGCTTCTTAGTGCTGTCTAACCAGTCACTTGTGCCAGAGACAAACTGCAGGCAGCCTTTCTGATCAGAGGTGCACACCGGAGCACTTTCCATCCTGCACATCAAAGAGTGAGACACAGGAAGGGCTGGCAAGGCTCCAGGGAAAGTGGGATATGGCACCTTATCTGTCTAGCCCCTACTGTCTTTCTGCAAGGACATTTCCTTCCTCTATGTGAGAGAATACATAACTCCAATCAAGCGCTTAACTGATGGTAGGTCATATGGTTTTCTCTCATGTCCCAGTACAGCCCAAAGTATTCATTCACTACACCATTTTTGAAGACCACCTAAATATCACTTGCTCCGCCATTGCTCGCCCAGCCCCTGTGATCTCCTGGAAGGGCATTGGAACAGGGATTGAGAATACTACGGAGAGTCAGTCCCACCCAAATGGGACCACATCTGTCACCAGCATCCTCCGGGTCAAAGACCCCAAGAATCAAGTGGGGAAAGAGGTGATCTGTCAGGTGCTGTACCTGGGAACTGTGATCGACTACAAGCAAACTCTGGACAAAGGTAAGAAACAGAAGGCAGAGGTGGCTAGGGTTGCTTCTGTGTCTTCCCAATGGGGTAATGTCCTTCAGACACGTTCGGCCTCTCAGCGAAGGCCATGGTTAGGGAGAGTGAGGGGTAAGTGTGGGAAGAGAAACACAGTTAAGAAACAAAGCAGCAAGATTTCAATATTCCCCCTGTTGCAGTAACCTTCATGTTACTGGCACAACGCACCCAACCAAAACCCTTGTGGAAGAAAAGGGTTTATTTTGGCTTAAAGACTCAAGGGTAAAGTCCATCATGGCGGGGGAAATCATAGCATGAGCAGAGGCTGGCCAACATCAGGTGGATAACAGCAGCAGGAGAGTGTGCCAAACACTGGCAAGGGGAAGCTGACTATACCCCCCCCCATAAGCCAGTTCCCAAATTGTCATCAGCTGGGGATCAAACATGCAGAACACATGAACTTATGGGGAACACCTAACTCAACACACCAAGTTTCCATTCCAAGCTCCTCCCCCACCAGTAGATGCATGAGGCTGAATGCATATTGTAAATTTTTCACATATTAGGTATGTATACATACATTCCTAATCTAAAACTGAGCTTCTACATTAACCATGATCAGAGATTTGCACAAACACTAAGCTATAGCAATTAGGATGATTCAACCAAAATCAGAGTATTTTGTACACGAGGAAAAACTTGGGCATTGAAATAAACTTCCCGTTTAGGAAGGTTTCCTGGAAGACGTGAAATCCATGATGAAATCTCTGGATAATCTACACTTGTCCATACTGGGAAAGGGCCAGTCTGGAGTCTCTTTCTGAATCTTTTAATACAAGGCGCCTCTCATTCAGGTCTTCTACTCTTTGATGCTGCCTTCCAAATAGCTTTCTATGAGACTTGTGGATACAGGGTGTGAGAATTCTGTGTGTGAGAATAAATGAAGCTTGGGTTTAGAGATAGGAACTTGTAGTAATGTCAACCACAGTTTTGATGAACTTACTGGAGGCAGCACTCTGAAATCAACATCTTGCTGATATTGCACCTATTTCAAAGCGTGTTTTAAGAAATAAAACCTGGAAGTTTTCTATGCATCTCCATCTGGCATTTCTGGGCTCCTTGAAAACAGATTAGTCAGAAAGTGGGTGAATTTAGGATTCAGCCAAGGCAAAGGATACATGTCCCTAAAAAAATAAGAACCCCAAAGGAACATTTCTTTTCCAGGAGTGCTAAATTTCACTTGTATTATGTAAAATGTTTAATATGATTTATATACTATTTGTTTATTCTGTGAACATTTACTAAATATATCACTCTAAAACATTATGAAAGGTTCTATGCTATAGTAATAAGACAAATTTGAATTATCCAGAAGGAGCTGGATGATTTCTCAGCAGGAGCTTTTTCCTTAACATTGGGTTACAAAGCGACACCAATATTTAATCAGGTTGCATTTTTGACTCATGGGAAAGAAACTTAATAACAAGACATAGATGAGAAGAAATGTAATAAGATCATTGAAATGGGCTGCTATTGGAGGTTGAGGTCATGTGAGACATGACTATGTTTCTTGATATTCTTCAGAATATTTGAATTTTTTAAATAAACTCATGTTTCCTTTACATCCAGAATGGTTAAGAATATGTGTTTTGGAAGCAAATAGACTTTTGCCCAAGGCTTGACTTTTCTGGTTGTTCACTACCTGATTCTCCGTTTTTTAAAGATCTGTTTTAGACTAATAATAACATCTAGCTGCTAGAATGTTCTGAAGGTTGAGATAGCACATGTGAAGCTCCCATTAAGTATAAGTACATAAACATGGAAGCTCTTAATAATATTCCTTAAAGGTTATTTGAGTCATACAAAATCATGAGTATAGACCTCAGTAGATACGTAGTTAAGGATAATTGTACTTGAAGGTTCAACTGTGATACAAACTCATCATAACTGATGCTTTATCATTTTTTTTTTGCCTTAACAGAACCTCTCATGTGACTCCATTTTCCCTTTCCTCCTTTCAATACCACAGGGTTCTGGTTTTCAATTCCACTATTGCTAAGCATTGTTTCTCTGGTAATTCTCCTGGTTCTAATCTCAATCTTATTATACTGGAAGCGTCACCGGAGTCAGGACCGAGGTGAGTCCTCACAGGGGATGCAAAGAATGAAATAAGGTAAATAATTTTTCTAATAATAATAATTTTGGGGGTTATTTTAAGATATAAATAAGGGGATTTGGTTTATTGTTTGGTGTTTGGTTTATTGTTTCTAAAATATGTAAAATGCTCATCCTGTTTTAAAATGCTTTGGGATCAGTTAATGGAAAAACCAATTTAAGAAATCTGGCACCCACACAGGGTCCTCTCTTCCTGTTAATAAGGCCAATTTTTTCTGTTTTTACAGCAATCCACAGGCCAGCTGCCCATTTAAGAGACTGTGAAATTGTCCAATACGATCACTCCCTAAATAGCACTTCTTTGTTACACTCTCATGATGCTTCAAACAACATACAGGTGATCCACACGTAAAGTCACTGTGTCATGTCATCCTGCCCTTCCAAGCTGGAAGCTTCCCTTTATACCTTACAACATTGATCACGGTACCTGATGTAAACTAGGTGCTCAGTAAATGGTAATCACATGAGTGACTGAATAATGAACGAGCGAATGAACAAATGAAGGGAAGGAGGGAGAGAGATTCTCAAAGTGATTTTTTTCCTAATTCCTTTTCTGCTATTTTAAATTCTGTACTTCATAAATGTCAAGCCTAGGGCAATGTTAAAGACATCTAAAAGAAAAGAAGCTATAAAACAGCAGAAGTGAGTATATTTTGAGAGAGACTTCAATACGTCTGAGGACTGGGCAATTTGTTGAGCACAAAGATGCGTGCTTATGTGTGAAATGGGAATTCCCTATGTGAAAAGGTCACATGGGAGTTTCCTTCATCTCGCTAAATGAAGGTTAGCGTCAGTGAAGAGAATATCGTGGGATTTGAGTGTTAGTTTAGAATTTGATTCGAAAATCTCCCCTCAAATACTACCGTATATTCCTTTTCACTTTCAGTCTCCTGGACGGCTTTTCACGTACTAGGTCTTTTGACCACTTTTTCTTGCGTAAGTTTTTATATAAACACCAGATTCACTCATGTGAATTTTCAGATGATGCAATAAACCTGCAGTGTAGTGATGCTTTTTCAAAAATAGATAAAAGAATTTGTTTTGCCCTGGAGACAATAGGTCAGATAGTCCTCTGGCATATGGACAGAAGACCATGGAACTTGTATGGTACTCGTGCACACACACACACACACACACACACACACACACACACACACAGACACAGACACACACACACGTTCAGTTTGCAATAAGATAAGGCGAAAAAGGTGAACTAATGCATGTATTTATTGTGAGCAAAGAATTATCTTCATGGAGCTTCCCATCCAGCAACTAGGAAGAAAAACAGGTCAAGCTCAACTTTTTGTTTGATTCATGACTTAACAATATTTATTTTAGATCATAATAAAGAGTCATTGCCTCCGCCCAAAGCCAAAGCAAATTGTGGTCTGCACAGAAAGGCAATCTCTAAAGACAGACGTTATCTCTTCATGGGGGTAGCTTCCTCTTCTGTCACTGTGACTGTAGAGACGGACGAGTGTCACATTGCTCTCTCAAACTGTAGAGCTGAACTCTGGGGGAAGGTATGATGAGTTAATAGGTCATTTCTTTGCGTTATTCCCAATGGGATCATCACACTTATTTCCCTGGAGACTATTTCAGGAAGACTACTAAGCTTCCAATTTTTTCTTTCATGAATTCAGAATTTCATCCCTGAAATGCCAAGTGAAAAAGAATTAAAATTTCCTAAGGAAATTTTCTACCATCCCATAAGAGTTCTATTAAAATTCAGTGATGTCAAATATTCCTGCCTCTCTAATACAGGACAGTGAATTTAAATTTGAAGTTCAGTTCAGCAGTTCTCCTGCCACGTGCTTACATTTCTCAGAAACAATACAGGAAACTTTAGAGCAGATCATCATAGACTATTAATTCATTTTTAGAACTGTTTGTTTCATTTTAAATAGCTTTTTTTTTCTTTTTTGCTTACTTGGCTCAAGACTGGTTTGGAAACAGAAAATTTAGATATTTATGTGAAATGTGTATTCTAAACTTCACTTGTTCTTCAAATACCACCTATTTCATATAAAAGTCTCTTTTTGCCACACAATATTTATATGTATCTTTATGTCTTTTATTTCTCAATCACCTGACCTCTGAATGGGCTCTTAGCAATGCTTAATAGGAGTTCTAGGAAATCACTATTTACTGTGTGGGAACATTTCCTATCTACTCTTATTAACTTAGTACTAAGTCAAGCAACAACATGTTCTGCAAACAGATTATGATGAAGTTAATCATTACTTGGAAGGTTAATCCAAAGAAAATTTATTATTAAAAGCCAACAAGGGCTGGAGAGATGGCTCAGTGGTTAAGGCACTTGCCTCCAGTGCCTAAGGCCCTGGGTTCAATTCCCCAGGACCCACATAAGCCAGACCCACAAGGTGGTGGCCCTGGTGCATTCTCTCTCTCTCTCTCTGCTTGAAAATGAATAAATAAAATATTTTTTTAAAAAAGCGAACAAGAACCTTTCCTTTGTTAGATACTGTACTCATGCTTTCCAGACGGAAGGGTCAGAGAAGTGGTGATTCCCCACCCCATCCCAATTTCCTTTCAGTTCCTAGAATGAATTTGATGCTTTATGAGCAAAGCAATGGGGGGGGGCTTTTATTAAGCTGTTCAGTTAACACTGATGGCGAAACCTTATATTTTAAGGATTTCTGGCAATAAGTTTATAATTTTTTGCATGCATATAGATGTCACTGCTCATGGCCAAATGTCATGATCCTAACCTGATCACAAAGTTCTCTGACATCCTCTTAAAGTTCCAATGGTTTTGCATGTAGCTACTTTTTGTTATTCTCCTGATCCTGAAACCCATATTAGCTTAAGTGACCCAAATTTTGAGTTTCAGGCTGCGGTGGGAACAACTCTCAGAGTAAAGATACCTTAATTACATGGCAGTTTGATTCCCCTGTTGGTTATGGGATTTGTGAAGGAGATTATCGGCCACGTTGCCATCACTTATGAATGAAGCAAGAAGGCTGAGAAAGTCTTGCATCTGAACATTTCTCTCTAGTATCGATTTTGACTTCTGAATCTTCACCTAGGGTGTTCTTCACCTAAGGCCTACTACCAATGACATTGTTTGAAATTGCTATGCCCTTCACCAGTACAGTCCCATTTGTACTATTAGACTTGACTCTGAGTAGGCCCAAACATTTAGTCCTCACTGCTAGAGAAGTCCATGTTATGTTAATTAAATTGGAAAAATTCAAGTTACTTTGTAAAAGTACCAAGCATGACTTACCTGAGGAGGATGCATCATAAATACTGTCTGTATTTTCTTTCTTTTTTAAAAAAATATTTTATTTATTCATTTTCAAGCAGAGATACAGAGAAAGAGAGAGAAAGAAAGAGAAAGAAAATGACAGAGAGAGAGAGAGAGAGACAGAGAGAGAGAGAGTACACCAGGGACACCACCTTGTAGGTCTGGTTTATGTGGGTCCTGGGGAATTGAACCGGGGGCCTTAGGCACTGGAGGCAAGTACCTTAACCTCTGAGCCATCTCTCCAGCCCACTGTCTGTATTTTCTAGTTCTCTTTCAAACCATCACAGAGTTTCCCATAGTTCTAGAAGTCACGTATCCAGCATGAGTGTCACTGAGCTAAAACCAAGGTGTCTTTACGGTTATGTTCTTTAATTAAGGCTCAAGGAGAAATTCCTTTTGCTGTCTTTTTCCCACTTCTTTGCATTGGCCTTAGTGCTTGCCTTTTTACATCCTTTCAGCTACAGAGCTGGTGATAACCACTGCTTCTTTCTCGCACTGACTCCTGCCTCACATTGGACCCCTTGTGACTTTTTTTTTCTCTAGACTCATCTCATGGGCAAAAGCCCTTTGTCCATGTAAAGTTACACGTTCACAGGTTCATGGACATAGGATGTGGACAATAGAAGATATCACAATGCTAAGAAGGGCTGAGAGTGAGCTGAGCTTAGGGACAGTCTGACCTGACCTCCTCGGTGAACATTCTAGATCTGTAATTCCTTAGCCTCAGCTTTGATCAAGGCCACACGATCAAAGAACATAAGAACCCAGTCAAGACTTCTGAGCCTAGCACATTGGCTCTCTCATTCATGTTCTGTCTCCTTCTAACACAACAAGACTTCATTTTTTCAAGATCATATTGTCTTTCAAGTCTTAACAAAAGGTATAACCTCTGCTCTCTTTTACTAATCATTACTAACTGGAGTTTTACAGAAACTGAATTTTTTGTTTGTTTGTTTTATTTTGTTTTGTTTTTGAGGTAGGGACTCACTCTAGCCCAGACTTACCTGGAACTCACTCTGTAGTCCCACTCAGGCCTCAAACTCACAGTGATCCTTCTACCTCTGCTTCCCAGTGCTGAGATTAAAGGCGTGCGCCACCATGCCAGACAGAAACATATTTATTTATTTATTGTGAACTAGGGGAAATGATCACAATTACATCCTAAGCACAGTGAAAATATTTTAAAAGCTATGTGTGCAATCAGAAAAGTGCCCCCAGAAAGCCAGGCATGGTGGCGCACCCCTTTAATCCCAGCACTCGGGAGGCAGAGGTAGGAGGATCACCATGAGTTCAAGGCCACCCTGAGATTACAGAGTGAATTCCTGTTCAGCCTGGACTAGAGCAAGAACCTACCTAGAAAAAACAGAAAAAAAAAAAGAAAAGTGCCCCCCAAACAGCTTTGACTATCTTGGGAGAAGTTGGTAGAATTGCTTTAGTTAGGTTCATTTGTAAAAATATTCCCACATCGACTAATTTCAAGCTACCAACAAGTTAACCATTAGCACAAGCTCGGAAAGCAGCATTCATACCAATGCAGCTTCCCATAAATGTTACTTTCTTTTTACCAAATCTATGGTCCCTTTCAGTTGATCATGTGTAGGTTCATTAATTGTATAAATGATGAGTTTAAGGAGGTGAGTTTAAGGAGGTACCTGGAGAGAATGGCCTGAGAATTATAATAGGCAATCTTTGAGGCAGAAAATGACTTTAAAAAAATTTATTTATTGGCAAGCAGAGACAGACAGACAGAGAGAAGGGGCGCATCAGGGCCTCCAGCCACTGCTAATGAACTCCAGATGCATGTGCCACTTTGTGTATCTGGCTTTACATGGGTACTGGGGAATTGAACCCAGGTCATCAGGCTTTGCAGTCAAGGGCCTTAATCACTGAGCCATATCTCCAGCCTGAAAATGAATTATTCGAGCACAAGGGCAGGATAATTTGAAGAGGAGAACACATATCCATCATATTAGTATCGGGTTGGAAAAAACTTTGAAGAGAAGCTGAAAGAAGAAAAATCGTAAAATAAAATCTGCACATAGTGAAATGAACATGCAATGCTTAGAATTGGTTTCTTGACATTCGTAATTGTTTAATTTTGAATAAGGGAGGTTATTTTAGTTAAAAAATTGAGGGGTGATGAGAAGACTAGTTATTTACTATAGTTAATGCAAGTTTGGGGAAGAATGAGGAAAGTTACTATAATTATGAGTGTGAATGGGTTTTAAGAAAACAAAAACTGACAGATACTTAGAAAACACAGCTGGCTGAAGTTTGTTATAGATGAAAAGCATCCCTGGGCTTCCCAGAGCATCCCTGAGCTCCCCAGGAGCACTAATTGACAGATTTTTTCCATGTAGCTTCTATTCTTCAATGATTTGATTTTTATTCCTCCTCTCTTCTTTGTGCCTTAAACAAACCTTACACTTACCATTCCTGCATGACAGTGGTTCATTGAGAGGGTGTTATACCTGAACAACAAAAGAGACCCCTTGAATCTCTAAGTATTTCTTGGTATTTGCAAATTAGTCAGTATTTCAGGTGGATCAGGTGTTCCTTAGGCATGTCAGAGTTCAGAAACATCCTAAAAAATTCTGGTTTAGTGTTATATAAGTAGAGCATTACCCTTTGGGAGGAGGGAGGGTAGGGTATGGATATATTTGTTATAGAAACTGTTTTAGAGGAAAGAAAACATTTTTATACCAGATCCAGAAATCAGGCAATCAGTCATTTCAAATAAGGCTTAACAGATTTAGAAAAGAACTTTCTAGTTCTCGCTGAATAAAACTATGTTAGTATTTGAATAACCATTCTGAATTATAGTCAGTAGTTAGGTCCTAGAAAAATGATAGATTTTGGTATTGATAATTGCTCATCCACAATGAGTCTTACCACTCAGGAATAACATACTATGCTTTCAAAAGAAGATGTCGTGGAGGTAAGAATTGGGTTGGGGGAAGGAGAGCATAGAGGGTCATCTTAAAGATTTAAGTGGACAGTCATTGGATGAAAGGACTAGACTTTGTAGGTGAAATCATTTCATCTAATCACATAGCAATCTATAGGATAGAGGTTGTCATTGCCATTTAACAGATGATGAAACCAAGGATCACAGAAGTGACAGTAATAAGTTTTCACATAGATGGTTATTAGCACATGCTAGATTTTAGGGATTAAGACCAAAGATTGTGTTCTCATGGTGGTTACAGGTCACCAGGACAGAGAAGCCAAAAGTGAAGTAACAAATAAATATATGCTTTTAAAACATGAGAATGTATCTATAAGAAAACAGAGCATGCAATGAAATGGAATAACATGAAGAGAGAGTTATTTATTTATTGATAGCCAAAAGATTGGTGAAGACTTCTGTGAGGTGTCAGTGTTAAATCAGAGAGAAAGGGAGGTTGGCTTCCAAAAGAATTGAAAACTGTGTAGTCTCTAAGGCAGAAATGTCATCAAGATTTTAGAACAACACTACAAAAAAAAGGTAAAAGTTAACTAATCAGAATTAAAAGTATGCATTGAGATGAAATAAATGCCATGATAACAACTTGAGAGAATAATTCCATGTCTGTTAAATCTAATTATTGAAAATGAATTGCTACATATGCCTGTTATTTTATTTTTCTAATAATTCATTTATATTACTTTTTTAAAAAGCATTGAGCCATGTTGGGAAGATAATAGTACCTTCATGGACCACTGATTGCTGGTGTTGGATATAGTGATATTTAAAATATGCAGAACTTTGGAGGACCCGGTAATGAATTCAAGGCCAGCCTGGGCTACATACGCAGTGAGTTCCAGGACAGGCTTAGTTACAAAGTAGGACCTTACCTTAAACAAACAAAAAAGAATAGAAATATCTATTTCTTTTTCTTTACCAATAAAATACCCATTAGAAGATTTCTGAGTTCCTTGGTTCTTCTGGTATTATTTGTCTTCTTAAAATATGCTAAGAAATTATCAATATTCAAAGTTAAGATGTTCATCTTTCTTTCATCCAGATCCCTAGAGGATACAGAGCGCTGAAAGTTTTTCCCTGGTCTACTTGAATCTGATATGAAAGGAAAGCAAAAGGTTAAAGGTCATTCTTCAAGGGACCTAAAAATCAAAACAAAACAAAAACAAAAGAAACAGGAGCCAAGGTTTTAAGAATCCGACGACTTTTCACTGCCACCTAAGGGGCTCAGTATTTGAGTTCTGTTACCTGTCAAGTCTGTTGTAAGACTTGGCTTTGGAGAGCATCACGTGGGGTGCTGATGAAAAAGGGCTCTGGACTCAGAAGCTCTAAGCTCACGGCTGATTGGAGCTCCATGTCAGTCAGTTTACCTCACTGGGATTCCATGTCCTCGCTGAAAGCATGAGGACTTGGACCAGATGAAACGCTATGCTGCTCTTAAAATGAACGGAATTCCAGAAAGAAAAAACAGACAAACAAAATAAGCAAGGAGGAAGAAGTGGAAAGCAAAGAAGAACACAGAAGGGTCCAAAGAACTTTCCTGAGACTACCTTGTGATTTTCTACCCATGTCCCCCTGGCTGTCTGTTTGTCTGTTAGCTTCTTGAGTGTTTCCAGTCTTTTACTTCCTGCTACTGTTTTGCTAATTGTCCGCCTTGCTCGATTCTCTGCTTCCCTGCCATTCCTCATGTGCTTTGATGGGATTTACTATGACAAAACTAGGGAAGAATTTATTGTGAAATAATAACGTTCTCAACTTTAACTTATCTATTTAACTTATTTTTATAGTGTCTAGGCAAGATTGGTAGTCTTAGATCGTAGCTTACTTTTTTGTTTTAAACAAAGCATGCCTTCCCTGTCCATGTGTCCCACAATATCACCCTGACCTTGGCCATTCTGAACTCAGTCTAATATAATGAAGATATTTTATGAACACCTTTAGGAGCTTCCTGTACAGAACTCAGCTAACTCACCTGCTTTGTTGCCCAGACATTTTTTTTTCTGTGAGTTAATGTTACATTCTAAAATGGTGAGGGGTGAGGATAAATATACAATCCCCTCATCCTAGAGATAGTGAAATAGAGATTCTTAGCCATAAGACAAAATTAGTGGATTTTTTTCCCCAGTAACTTTGCTTCACCTGTCAGTGACCTAGGAATTAAAATGTGAGTTGTTTTCACTGTTGAATCATATATTTATATATTTAGGAAGTTTTCATGTGTTATTTAATTCTGTATTCTTATATTTGTATAAAATACTGAACAATTTAAAAGTATAAACTCTAAATCTTCGATGTATGGCATTTACCTGGGAGATGTGTAAATAAATGAGAACCTTTTTCTCTGTGCATGTAAAATCTCCCCTTCTTCTGTCTCCAAGCCTCTACAAGACACAGTTGATTTTTGACTTGTCACCAAGTCTCTGGCAGGGTTAGTGAAAACTCCTATAGTTGGGTGACTATTTCTTCTTGACATGAGCCCACCAGGTATGGAGTCCTTCTTAATGTGTTTAGCACTTTTGATTTTACTTTTAAATCCCAACCTTTGTGAACTGATTTACCCACTCAGCTGTGGATGTCATGAAAATGAAGATGACCATTCTCTAGATTTGTTGTATTGTTCGTCCTGTCTTTGCAAAGTCAGGAGATACATACTTATGGGAGCAGAACTTCTCCAATATTTTGACATCAGGGCCCCTTTTAAAGCATTGCTGGAGACCCCAAAGAGCTTTGGGTTTATTGGGAGTGGGGAGAAAGTACATTGTGAATGTTGATACATACTCTATTTGGGATGAAAGTATAAATACACAAGCATAGAGACCTTTTATGAGCATCACATATTACAGTTTCTCGTATATTCCACGGCACAATTGTAAGAGGCTGAAAGGCAGACCATGTGCTAGTGTGCAAATAATTTTGATTAGTGGGGTCCACCAAAATGGTCCCCAAGACAATGCAGCAGATAGCTGAACCGAATGATAGGGAAAGAAGTCTACCTTATGAGAATATGTGAAGGAAGTCCATCCCAGCAGCTATCCGAATAATGCCTGAGCATTTCTCCAGTCAGCCAGCAAGTTGGCAAACCCATTGTCTTTTGGGGAGCTGCGCTTGCAAGTTCAGTGACTTCAGAGAATCCTGGTCATTAGTAATTCAATTGATATCACTGTATTAAGTGGCTTCCCAGATGTTCCCAGATGCTGAGGCCCTTGGACTTAGGGCAGGTGTGTGTGATGAAGAAAATGAGCAGGGAGATTGTAGAGACATTAAGAGGTAGACAAACTTGCTCCTTGGAGAAAGCAGATCAACTTTGGAACACCGTGTCTTGCTTTCTCTCCCCATGCTTCCTGTCCTCACCTGGACCAGCTCTCCCATCCTCATCCTGAACTGTCAACTGTAGGTACTTTTGTCTCTGTTTCTGAATGAGAAAGAGTCACTTCGACTTTGCATATGGAAGCAAAACTAGAAAAGTTGTAAACTTTTTGATTTACAATAACTCTATCATATATCTCTTACTTAAAATTTTAGAAAAATTCCAGGGTGGCGGGAAGCCTGCTCAGCATCAGGGGAAAACAAAACTGTCCTTTGGCCCTTGGCTGATGTTTTAACTGGAAATGAAGCTTGGTTTTTCTTAGATATTTTACCCATTGCTCAAACGAGAGTTATTCACAGAATCAAAAAGAACAAATCCATATTACAGGCACATTCCTTTAATCCCAGTACTTGGGAGGCAGATATAGGAGGACCACCATGGGTTTGAGGCCAACCTGGGCTACAGAGTGACTTCCAGGTAAGCCTGAGCTACAGTGAGACTCTGCCTCGAAAAAAATATTGAGTCTTGAGGCATAAAAATAAAACTGAGGGGAAGCCAAAATAATACCATTGCTGGTATTTAGTGAGTGTCACCATGGGCCAGTCACTCAATCCAGTATAAACAGTGTGTGCCATTTCTCGTCTAAAGTGAGTGCATGCCGAGTCTGGCTCTCTGGATGGGTGCAAGGTTCTACAACTTGTGCAAATTTCTGTGTTGAGTCCTCTGTACTGAGTGACATCAAAACTCCCACACAAGCCTCCTGTTCTCATTGCTCTTCTCAGCTCCTCCTCACGCCCACAGTCCTCCCCACCCTTCTGCAGTGCACAAGAAGAAAGAAGGAAGTGTGAAGCCAGCCTGAGGGAGCTGCGTCCTGGCTGAGCAGAGAGAAATCTGCTGGGCTTGACTTCAGAAAAAGCAGAAGACCCAGCCACTAGCAGGATGACTTGGCTTTGCCCTGTGCTGACAACAAGAAAACGGACACATGAAAGTACAAAGTGGGGCCTAGAGAGATGGCGCAGCAGTGAAGGTGCTTGTCTGAAAAGCCTAATGATCCCAGTTCGATTCCCCAGTGCCCACATAAAGCCAGATGCACAGTGGCTAGAGGACCTGGCATTCCATTCTCTCTCTCTCTCTCTCTCTCTCTCTCTCTCTCTCTCTCTCTCTCTCTCTCTCTCTCTCTCTCTCTCTTTCTCAAAATAAAATATTTTTAAAGTACAAAGTGGACTGGAGCTATAGCTCAGTGATTAAGGAACTTGCTTGCAAAGCCTAACAACCCAAGTTCTATTCGCGAGTACCCACATAAAGCCATATGCACAAAGAGATGCATGCATCTAGAGTTCATTTGCAGCAGAAGGAGGCTCTGGCATGCCCATTCTCTCTCTGTCTCTTTCTATCTCTCTTTGCTTGCAAATATATATTTTAAAAGTACAAAGAAAGTACTGTCTTTATTTCATTGTTTCTGGTATAGTTTTGCCATATGACTGTGGAGTTTGAATGGTTGTGACCTCTTCCAAGATGGCAGACGTGGCCAACATGATTGGAAGAGGATGTCCAAGTGGCTCTCCTAACTCTCTCTCCAGAGTTAGGAGACATAACCGGAAGTAATAAGACAGCATGACGTGGCCAGAACATGAGAATTCCTAGAGAATGTGACAGGCACTTCATAGCCTTTAATCTGACACACATTAGCCCTTATGCATCACACTCACCTCGGACACATATCAAAATATCCCATTATACCATGGCTATGTATAACTTAGAGTCATAGTGTCCCTGCTTCTGTGACAAAATACTTGGCCAGGAGTGACTCGTGGAAGGATGGGCTGATTCTGGCTCACAGTTGTGGGTACATGACCATCGTGATAGAGAAGGAGCGAGATGGTCTCTGTTTAGTCCATGGTCAGGAAGCAGAGAGCAATGAATGCCCGTGTTCAGTCCAGGACCCTCAGGCCATGAAATGGTGCCAGCTACAGTTAGATGTGTCTTCCCATCCCAATGACATTGTCTAAGGTCCTGACAGAGATACCCAGAGACTTGTCTTTCAGGTGATTCTAGAGCAATCAAGGTAACAACTGAGATTAACCATGAGTTTCGGTTTTATTTATTGAAACTAAAACAAAATGAACTCAATAAAACAGTTATATTTCCTTGGGTGTACCCTGTACTTTCCAGTCTAATTGCAGAAAGGCACTGAAACCCAGCTGCTGGGGGGGTGTAGTGCAAATATTATGATTCCTTAACTTCTAGGAAACATGTTGGTTTTCCTTAACAAATCAATGGCATGGTGTTTATTTCATTGAAAAGTAAGTCAGATGGTGGCTTTAAGGAAATGTTCATAAGTAACATTAAGAGACCATATGTCTGAGAACAAACATTAGGGAACATTAACAACATCAGTGGTTATTAAGCAAATAGTGAGTAATCTAATGGAAGAACATCACTTACACAGTGAACACCAGGGAGGCAGGACAGATCTACCCGTGTGGGTGAAACATACCCTGAATATATTCTCCACTTTACTCTCTTTTCACTTGTCCCAAGGGATTTATTAAAAAAAAAAAACATTTTATTATTTATTTGTCTGCAAGCAGGGAGGAGGAGAAAGAGAAGGAAGAAAAGGAAACAGAGAGAATTTGGGTGTTCCAGGGCTTCTTGCCACCGCAAATGAACTCCAAACCATGTGCCGTTCTGTGCACCTATCTGGCTTTTGATTGATATGGTGGAATTAAACTCAGGCCATCAGGCTTTGCAAGCAAGCACCTTTATCTGCTGAGCCATCTCGCCAGCCCTTCCAGTGGGTTTTGAAGAGGCCTAGTTGAAACCACTAAGTGGGGGGGTGGGTAAGAAGAAACTTTTGCTGCCATATCTTGGAGCAATCCTGAATTTAAAAACCCCTTGGAAGAAAGCATGTCATCTCTGAGAATATTCCAGACCTAGTAGTTGATGTTTGCTTTAGGTCAGATCCTGTACCACAGTGTCCTCAGTGGTCAGTATGAGATAGACACCCATCTCTAGTAACAGCTTGAGACTTAGTGTCTCAAAGGTCAGTCGACACAAAACTACTATGTAAACTGAAACCTTCTGGTATAAACCTCAGCCTGTGCGGAAGAGACTGAGTCTCTTTTCAGAAGGGTTTTCTTTTCTAGACATAACTGAGATCACACAAGCCCTTTCCAGAACTGATGAGAAGAGCAAGCAGTAGAAACCCCCCAATGGTACATACACAGCCTCCTGCGTGGCCTGACAGAGTCTGATTTGGTGTCACAGATTAGCTGAGAAAACCATTCTCAAGTTTATATAGTATCAAGACCTCGTAGTTTACTGGAAGCCAAGCTTTTTTAAACAGCTTCCCCTTGTGCTAAGGTTCACAGCTGTTCCCATCTTAGATTCTGACTTCCCTCTAGTGTCTTTGGTGGTAAAAAAAAAAAAAGTACACAGCAGGCATGATAGAAAATGTGTAGTTACGCTTTCTTTTCTGGAGAATAAGCCTTCTGGCACAAAGATTTCTTTTGGATAGAGTCATCTTGATTATTTTCAGGAAGGGTGTGTAAGCATTCTTAGCTGGGAAGGGGAAGTGTCTTTAGATACTAGATTACCAAAAATAAATTTAAAAAACCAAATTAGAAAAAATCTTAATATGAAGATATATATAAAACCAGACCTGAATGAGTTTCCACTCACTCTTATCAAGTTTCCAAGCCAAACACAGCTTGGAGAACATTTCAACCACGGATTAAAGATGAAGAGAAGGAAAACAAAGGATTTCACAAGTTTTGGCCCATGTTTGGTTTGATTTATTAAAGAGAAGGAATAGAAGTTCAGATACCACTTAGAGTTGTGTCAACTTGGATTTTATAATAAAACACACAAGGGTAATTTCCGTCTACAGTTGTCAAAAGCTGACACTGAATTTCATGTAGATTTCAGTGGTACAGTGGTGTTGCGGGGATCAAAAGAGCAAAGCTTGACAGGTAGTTGCAGAGAACAAAACTAATAAAAGTGTCCTAGAAAAATCTGACCATTATGAAGAGACAAAACAAATCTACCTGCATGTCTTCAGACCCAGCCCGTGGACATTTGTTAAGCAATGCCATGAATACTGAACTAAAATTCAGAAAACCAAGATGGAATATCCCTTACCCAAAATGCTTGAGACCAGAGTGTTTTAGACAGGGGTCCTATTCCAAAGGTATTTATCTATATTTATGAAAATAATACTAAATCCAAAAGTTTAAAGCACAAGTAAACATGATTAATTTAGGCCTCATATGTGTCTTATGCACATATTCGGAATGTAATTTTACACCAAATTTGGGGTGTTGCTGGAATTGTGGCTTTCTTCCTGAGATCAGGAGTGGCTGTCTTCCACTGTGGTATCGTGTCTCGTTCGTCATCATCACCCAACTTGCCTTGACTTTCTCAGCATTTTTAAAGTTTCAGATTAAAACTGCTCAGACTAAATATTTATCATAATTCAATTTCTACATCAATTCCATGTTTACAGCTGTAATTCTATGATGTCTTGACTACAGATTCTAAGAAGTTAGAGTGTCCATATGTAGGTGTGAGAGTGTGAAATGTCCCTCATAGTGTCATGTGTTTGTGATTAAATCTCACACTCAATCCCCAGCTGGTGGCAGTTTGGGAGGTGGAGCTTTGTTGGGGGAAATCTTTTGAAATGAAATCTTTCTTCAATAACTTTTAATTTCATCACACCAGAACTCTACCCACCAAAGCAAAATTCCGAACACCGCATTCACTCTTTCATCAAAACTTCCATGTTAAAATGACTGTACAATCGCTCTCTTGACATGTGTCGTAGTTGAAAACAGTTGAAGGAAGTCAAGTACAAACACAGTTGGAATAAACAGGCAGAATTTAGTGTTGGATTCAGAAGAAAATCACCAAGATCAAGATACAAGACAAAGGGGTTTCTCCGGTTAACTGGAGTGACTCTTGGCATGCTTTATAGAAGGATACACGATTTCAAACAACACATTTGGGGTTGATTCTTTCAGTGGTATCATTGTCTTTCCCTGTGGCCACAGAGTAATTGTGTTGTAGAAATTCCCCGTGACAACAAACAAAGCTGTTTCAGCCAGAGGAGAGTTTCATTTATTATTATTATTACGAATTTAGGAATTTTGTCGGGCTAAGCCTAGATGAAGCATTTGGCCCCTGAGCTCCTGTTATAAAGGGGTCTTATAGGGTACAGAGATGTGTATGTACATCACATGTAAATTAACAAATCAGGTAGAGCTCAAAGTTTAAAATGGGTTCCAGAGAAATGTAGATAAGTCTCTGTTCTCACCTCCTCCCCTACCTTCCTTCTTGACCAAAGCTTGTAGAATTTACAGCCCAAATGGCAGGGCCAGTTGACAAAAGCAAGTTAAGTCACAGGTTGCATTTGGTTTACAGTGGTTTCTGGAAGTACAGACAACCCCATAGACATGGACAAAGGAGTGACAGCAAGCATTCTCAGACCTCTGTTATCTCGTCCTAAGATTGTGTTCACAGACCTCAGACAGTTGCGGTCTCTGTCTCCATGAAATCTTCCAAATTTGAGTAATATTCCTTCAGTAGTGTTTTTAGCAACACCCTAATCTTCCTTTACAATTGCTTCTCCTAGTTTGAGTTGCAGATAAGCTGGAAATCAATTTTGAGGCCGAGAACCTCTTCAGTTCTGAAGTTATTCTGTGTTACTGTGAAATTTTAAAAATACATTGAATTTTTCATCCGCAGATTCTTCAAGCTATTAGAGCCAGCTCAAAGCATATCTTAAAAATTCAGTGCTATTCTACCAGCTTGCTCTGTGTGCCTCCCGTGCACCCAACTCACAATGACCCTTAGTGGTACTTGACTAGGGACACCGAGTCTATCTCATTGACCTTATTTTCAGATCACATAATCTAAGTCCGTCACACAACCATTTGTCCCTTTGCTCTCTTTAGATGATGCTATAGGAAACATTTCTAGTCATAGTCAATGTATTTTTTAAGAAATAATGCTTAGAATACATTGTGCTGTTTAACTTTCCAAGTTACAATCAATACAAGGAAGACTATCTTTCCTGAAGGAAATGATGCTCTTCTTCCTTTATAATTCTAACTACATAAATCACTAATGTTTCCTCTTACGTTAACTATCAAGTCTGCTCTTTGGTTTTTCAGTCCTCCTGAACTTCCAGGTTCCAGCTCTTGTAAGCCTTTCTCATCTCAACCCATCTGGGCTAAAATGGGGGTGGGGGACCCCTGTTCCTGCATGGGCTTTCTACCGTCTCCTGCCTTCAACATGTCGGGAGCTCTCAGTACTTCCTTCTCTTCCCTTCTCTTAGTCTAATCAAGTCTCTCTAAGTCTTTAATGACCTCCAAACCTGATGTCTGCCTACCATTCCCTCCTTCAGGAGTTATGACTCAATTCATTTAGGATATGTTTCAGCTCAACCTAGCTACTTCAGGCTGGAGTGGGATGAAGCAAGTTTTTAGGGTCTCTACTCTTGTTGAATTTTAGATCTTGGAGGACAATCAAAAGGATCCAAATAGAGTAGATTATGGAAACACTATAGATTAAAGAACTGAAGAAAGATGGAATTGGGCTAAAAAATAAAGAAAGAAAGCTCCTATCCAAGGGGTGAAAACTACCTCTAGCCTCCATGAGATTGGACATTATAAAGTACAAGTTCCTGGCTTTTCATTGATTTCTAAATTTTATAGTGATAATAATAATAAAAATATTTCAGAAAGAGACCATCAAGTAAATGATAAAATTGCAAATATAAAGTGTGTTTTCAGCAAAGGGCCATATTTTTAGATGAGAAAGGACTTTATTCCAAATACGAATAGAGGAAATGGAGGTAGAAATAAAATAAAATGATAAGGTATGTTATAAAACAATTATAAGAGTTGACATAAAAGGGTTGTGGGAAAAAAGGTTGAGGGAATTGAACTGAAAATGTTTATTGCTTGATTTATTGCCATAAATCACCATTATTGATTTATTGCCATAAATCACCATTATTGATTTCATAATATAAAAATGCTAAAGATTCTTGTGGTAAAGGAATTCCCATGGGAAGAGTATGGCTCTTTGTATTTTGTCTGTTGCCTAAATTACTTGCAAGATTAGTTACTGTTCATGGGGTTTCATAGGTCTCATCTTTACACACTCTTTCTAGAATGGAACTCGGGCTCAACCCTTTAAAAAGGTGGTAAATTTATTTGCGTTGCCACATCTCATGATATCAAGGTTAAAATTCACTGTACTGACATTGATCTGCTCATAATAACATTTATTAAAAAATAGCTTTAAAATGTCTGTCAGGCTTTTAACTGCTGGGGAAACTGTGTCTAACAAAAATCAAGTTAAACTGTGTGCTTTGGTTTCTTCATTTTTTTGTTTGTTTGCTTAATCTTTATTGAAAGGTTACATGAAAGCCAAAAGTATAAAACTGGTGCCCCTGACCTTCTGGGTGTTCAATAGCTCTACTTAGAAACCAACAACGGTGAGAATATAGGAGCTAATGGGCAGCCATTATTTCAGTCCCAGCCTCCAAGTCAAACAGGCCCCAAGAGACAACAGGGTCCTACAGTTACCTCAATCCACCTCAGATGTTTCTGTGATCTAACTCCATTTGGGTCCTTCTGATTGTCCTCCAAGGCCCAAAAGTTGAGACCTTAAAAACTCTCTTCTTCCCACTCCAGCCTGAAGTGGTAGGTTGAGTTGAAAGCCATCTCCTAAATGAATTTCATCACAACTCCTGAAGGAGGGAATGATAGATGGGTAGACAGTCTTGGAGGCCATTAAGGGACAGAGCCAAGTTTTACATAGTAACATTGGAAAGAGAAGAGTCCTAATCAGAGAACTGGTCTTGAAAGACACAATATATATTTCTAAACTAAAGGTTAAATGACAAATTCAGTATAAAGGTTATTAAAGTTTTATAAAGGTATATTTTGTAAATTTAAAGGTATTTTTGAGAATTAAACTTAAAAGATGACATGATTATATTATTAAAGGTCATTGAATATCTATGGTAAAATTTTAGATTAACATTTTAGTATGAAAGACACGATATATATTTCTAAACTAAAGGTAAAATGAGAAATTTAGATTAAAGGTTATTAAAGTTTTATAAAGGTATATTTGTGAATTTAAAGGTATTTTTGAGAATTAAAAGATGACATGATTATATTATTAAAGGTCATTGAATATCTAAGTTAAAATTTTAGATTAAACTTTTACTTGAAATAATACCTGGTTCATAACAATAGGGTTTTTAAAAATATTGTTCTACTCTTAAATGTTTTCCCATTGGATAAAACCTTTATTTGTTTAAGAGAGAACATATCCTAAGAGATAAATTTGGGCCTAGTTATGAAAAATTTCATTTGTCTGAACTGACAATAAAAATTTTTCAAGATTAATCAAGGTTTTTCGCTTTTTTCAACTGATACACTTTCATTAGTTAGCTCTTCTAAATCTACCAAGTAAGGAAAAACTTCAAGCCGTCTCTATTAAAGACCATGAAAAAGAACTTTTAAACTTGATAACTGAAAACTTAAAAATTGCTTAATTACTTAAATTTGGGGGGGGGGGGGAAGTGTGTCATTTTTCTCAAAATTCCAGAGGGTCTTGACACTGGAATTCTTCCCTTGGAACTTTCCACAGCCTCCTGGTAGCGTCCTGGTCTGTTCTTTACAAACAAAACCAACTTGGTCTCTCCCCATACAGCTTTTGTTCTTGGACCTAGAGAGCTTCTCCTTGTCTCTGTTCTGCACCTTCTTTCCCTTAAATATGCCCAGTTCTCTTCTCCCAAGTGCTTGGTATGTTTGTAAAATAAAAATAGGTTAATGCATTTTCCCCTACCTTTTCCAAGGCAACAAGTGAAGTGGTCACTTCCAGTTATAATGCCGAGAAACAAAAAGTTAATAATTTAGAAGAGACAAAACAGAAACACCTGATATTATTTTGGCACATGTCTGAAATATGATAGGTGTTAAGTAATGTTAATAATTTCCCTTTTATGTGAATAATAATGATAGTGATCTTCAAATAACAGAAAGAATTCTGTCAAAGAGAAAGTAAGATGTGTTTTGTGGAGGTTGTAATGAGGGAGAACTGTGGTCCCCAAACTATAGGTTTCCATTCTTGGGCCCAGAATCTATGAGTGTAACTTTATTTATAAAGCAGGTCATGCCGGTGTAACTTAAGACAAGGATCTTGAGATGACAGCACAAGAATCTGGATCTTCTGAACCCAAGGAAGTGTGATGGTACACAGAGGAGACGAGAAAGCAACATGATCCTGGGGGCAGAGAGTGGAGTAAGGCGACCGCAAGCCAAATAATGCATGGAGACACCAAAACTTTTTTTATTGGAATAAAATTATATATATTAATAAAACAATATGTTCAGTGCTATGTTATTGGAGAAAACCGTTAAAACCAGGATGTAGCCCATGGCTCTTACATTCTTTACCTAAACTTAAGAAGAGGGAAGCAGTCAACCCAGGATAAGCCAGTGAGACAGACACTAACTATTTTCAGCACAACCCAAAGCAGAAGTACAGAGACCCCCTAAAACCTCAACAATAAAGCAGCCTTAATACTCACCCATCATGACTCAGGGAACTGAGGGGAAGAGGAGGCGGAAAGATTGTAAGAGCCATGGTGGGGGAGAATTCCCAGAGACATGGCCCCCCTCAGTAACATCATACTAAGGGGGAGTTGGAACCGGGTTGACTCCTAGGCTATCCATAACCCCTGCCCCATCGACTGATCCAGACTGCCCACGGAGGAGGATACCCAGCTGATTGGGGACAGGGAGGAGAGAAATCGGAGAACTGGAGACACCAACACATCATTTGCTCATTCAGTGTATCTAAATATAGATAATAAAGATATAATTTATTTTTAAAAAAGAAGGGGAAGGAACACTTTGTCCTCCAGTCTCTAGAGGGAATTCGGACCTGGAAGAGCTGCTTTTGGACTTCTAGCTTTCAGAACTGCATGATATGCATTTCTGCTAATTCTGGCCACCAAATTTGTGAGACTCCTAAGTAATGAAGCAAACGTTCATATGGTTGACTAGAACCTACAGGAGAACATTAGGCGTCTAAGACTTAGTTCTTGTAGCTGCTCACAGTGTGAGGGGCTGCGTGGAGTTGGTTCCCGTCATTGGGACACAATGCCACCCTGTTCAGTGGTTGAATCATCACTGCCAGCTAATGAACAAGCACCCATCCAACTGGAAGTCTATTGGAATATTTCTGTTCTGAGTTTTATTGTATATAAACATTTCTGAGCAAAGTTTTCTGGAATAACTCCTCAGGAATCCCCAGGTTTTGCTCTCAGTCTGGGTTAAGAATAATAAAATTAGGTCCAAACAGGAAGATCGGTTTTCAGAGAGGGAGGAAATCACTGTTGGCCATGGCTAGGAGACATTGAAAATACCAGGCAAAGCTTCCTATCTGTGCAGCGTGTAAAAGATTCATCGAATCTTTCCACATTTGTAGAAAAACCTTGTGGGCAAATTTAAAAAGCTGCCTACCATGTTTGTATTGATAGAATCTCTTTCTTTAGACCACTAGACTACATTAAGAAATAGAATTTGCATCCTATCACTTGATCTTAAATATAGCTAAATAAAATTATCATTCTTGAAAGGATGGAGAATGAACACTTTGAATTTAATTAGGTAATCATATTAGATGCCTGTTAGGAAGTTACAGGTTGATGGTAACCTCGGCTTTGAGAATTATATAAAGATAAAACTCAGGGTCTCTTAAAATCATATACAAATTTTGGTCTTTTGAATAAGACCAGTGATCTCCATTATTACTATGCTCAATGGATATTCTTTACCTCTTCTATGCATATGTTATACTAGCTTCTCTGTGTAGAAGTTTTACTTTCCATTGCTATTTTTTATAATCCTATACACTCATTTTTCTCTGCCCTTGCTGAGCCATTCTCTTTTAATTAGCCTTTTAACTTTCAGTTCTTGAAAGCTTAGAAATGTCTTCTCTCTTGCTCCTTGTCTATTCCTCCCCTGTGTGGTTTCACTCGTCTCCATGTTTTAAAAAAATAATCTTCACTGATTTATTTGCCAGCAGAGAGAAACAGTGGGTGCACCAAGGCAAACAGACACTGAAAACAAACTCCATCTAGATGCGTACAACACTTTGTGCAGTTAGCTTTACATGGGTACTGGGGAATCAAACCCGGGTCATTAGGCTTTTCAGGCAAGTGCCTTAATGGTTGAATGATCTCTCCATCCCGTCTCCCTGGTTTTGGTTAAAACCTACACATTCACAACTCCAAAATTACTATGTCTAACCCAGATGTCTCTGGTGAGCACTCTCTCTGATATGTGTGTGTGTATTTAACTGCCTACCAAACATCTCTGCTAGATGTCATATAGGCTACTGAAAAGTATACAAGTTCAAGCATGAAGTCTTAGTTTTTCTTGGTCCTCTTCAATCTTCCCCATCACCATGAATGTTGTCATGATCTCTCCAACAGACAAGCCAGAAACCCTACAGGAATGTCCCAGACTTGTGTCTCCATTAGTACTATCTCTAATTGGTTAAATTCTTATTACTGATGCATTCTATATGTAAAATGTACATCTCAAAAAGACAAATAGATATACGTCTCTGCATTGGCACTACTATTTTTATTTTAAATATTATTATTACCCAGCCAATCCTTTCCCTCCGTATCCACAGAATTTTTCTAAATGCAAATGATATTATTCTCCTGCTGTATAGCTTCCAATAGCTCTGTTTCTCTTAGAATATAATCTAAGATCTTTAAATGGGCCAAGAGTCCTTTGCCTACTTCTGTAGCTTCATCTTACACCATTTCTTCTGTTTCTTGGTATACTTTGGTCAGATCAACTTTGTTGATTGCTAATGACACAATTATGTCGCAAGCCACCATATGTGGGGACATGTTACCATTCTGAGCTCTCATGCAACCAGGAGAGCTCAACAGATTATGGTTAGGCTTATTGTCTTGTGTGGAAATTAGCTAAACACACAGGCAAACTGATTCCCCCTCATGGCTCTCATCCTCCAGCAAGGGATTCTGGGTACCTTCCTGCAGCACCTGGCAAAAATCTGAGAGAAAACAAGTGGAATCATGCAGGTGTGTGGGAATGAACTCTAAGCTTAAACTGTCAATATGAACATGTCAATAAACTGGCAATAAACTGGCAATATGAACATGCCAGTAAACTGTCAATATGAACATGTCAATAAAGAACCATGGGGAATATTTCTTATGCACCTTACAAATAACTTTCTGAGTTGTTGCTGTTTTCTGTTGTTCTGTTATGATAACAAAATCAGACATAAGCGAGGACACACAGCTGTAACAGGACATTCCAAGGAAAGGGATGTTGGCTTGGATTTCACTGAGGCCAAGGCCACTCTTCCCCCACATATCTGCGTATTTGTATTTCTGTGGTTTTTTTCTTGCTCTTTCTATGTGCTTGTCCATCTTTCTGTTTTATATTCAGTTATATTCAGTCTCCATCTGGCACCATAGGTCTCTCAGACTCTGTGGAGGAGGCTTTAGTTCTTTAAGCATCTTCCAAAAAAATCTTAGAAATGCTAACAACTCTCCACTGTGCTTGCTGAAATAAAACACACCAAGTCTGAGGATTGCAAAACAACATCTTAACTTTGCCCAATAAATCCAGTAACATTGGGCACATTTCTTAGCTATTTTTAGCCTTGAGTGTCCTGCCTAGGGCGAAAGTATATTTTTGTTATAGCAAAATAGCCTCAAATTGGCCCCAATTAAGTTGATAGAAGAAGCAATGTGGGGGCTGGAGAGATGGCTTTGCCTGCAAAGCCTAACAACCCAAGTTTGATTCCCCAGAATGCACATAAAGCCAGATTCACAAAGTGGCACATAGATCTGGAGTTTGTTTGCAGTGGCTGGAGGTCCTGGCATGCTAATTCTATCTGCCTCTCTTCTCTGTGTGTCCCTCTGCTTGCAAATCAATAAATAAAATGTTAAAAGAAGGAGGAAGAGGAGAAAGAGAAGGAGAAGAACAAGGAGGAAGAAGAGGAGGAGGAAGAGGAGGAGGAAAAGGAGAAAGAGAAGGAGAAGGAGGAAGAAGGGAAGGAGGCGAAGGAGGGGAAGCATGAAGATGGTGAAACAAAGGAGAAGGTAGGCTGGTGAGTTTTATCTAAGAAGTATTGGATGAGCCCTGCCATAAAGGTTTAGGTTTTAGTTACAGAAGACCTGGTTCTGAGGAAACACAGGTGCAGAGAGTGCTCCTGATGGAGACTAAACAGCTGTTGGCTTCCCTTAGATAAACAGGTAATGACCATCTGTTGAGTTGCCCATTTCAACTGAACTTGGCATAGACCCTAAATAAATGTTTGTCAGCTCCTGCACTGAGTTTCTACTCTTCAAGAGGATCGTAGTTTCTGCTTTGAAGTCTTCAGGTTTTTATAATTGTTGATATCTGTCCTTCAGAGCTCCCAGTCTGACAAGGCTGTAAGAACTTGACAGAGAACAAAATTCAAAAATGGCATTTGGACAAGGGATCTCTCCTTCCTGTCTTCCTTTCCTTTCTCCTTCCCCACTCTCTGCTTGTTTTCTCAGAGCTGGGATCTCACTAGGTACCAACTCTAGAGCTAGCTCAGTCTGGCCTTAAGCTCTGTCTTTCTGGTCTCAGCCTCCTGCTGAGAGCTGGCATAATGAGTATTTACAGCCACACCCAAGTTCTGGAAAGAAAATGTCTTAATCACTATGGCATAATCAGAGCAAAGAGTTCATCCTGCCTGAAGACATCATGCCTCTCCCTTCTCACTGACTCCACTGGTTCTCCCAGTAACACAAGTCCAGCCTGGAGATGGTAACATCCCAGGAAATCCCTCCAGGAGTTTGCTTACGACTGAAATTCAGAATCTCATAATTATGAAAACTATAAATGAAAAGGCTTTTATTTTAAAGATCTGTCAACATTTCCAGAGATGACATTTGCTCTGTGACATTGTGTGAATGTCTAACAAGGCTTCCCCTTCTGGTGGAGTCCACACAGTTCTACTGGCAGACTGGAAACCTCCTCCTTGGCGTCCCCCATAGCTGCAAGTCCAGGGTATCCAGTGGTGCATCTCCTTGAAGAGAACATGAGGGGAGGCGAGAGGGAGATGGGAAGAAGGTGCTATAACTGACCCTCCCAGGAGCTCCCCTGGACCTGCTTCTCTGTGGGAAAAGCCTCCGTAAGAACGCCACATTGCTTTCCTTTCAGCCATGAACCCCTTCACCTGCTTTCCTTGCTTATGTAATCCACCAAACTGAAGCTGGACAGGTTCAGATGGACATGGAAATCCTGGCTATTCATGGCCATGACCTGTGTTAATGAGATGTCAATTGTTCCTACTGAGCAAGTGAAAGAAATGAATGTGCAAGTGACTACAGAGTAGCCAGAGCTCTTGCCGCACCCTCATCCTTCCCCAGCTCTGCTGAGAAGACGGACGTGGAACAGAAGGAAAGTCTACTTAGAAAACACTAGTTTCGGGCTGGAGAGATGGCTTAGCAGTTAAGGCACTTGCCTCCAGTGCCTAAGGCCCCAAGTTCAATTCCCAGTACCCACATAAAGCCAGACCCACAAGGTGGTGGCCCTGGTGCTCGCTCGCGTTGCTTACTATTAATTAGCAGCAACCCGTATCAAAATGACCTCAGTTACAAACAGATGTGTTTCATTTGTCATATAAAATATTTGGACATTTGCTATATGAATTCTTTGATTTGGTTTAAAAAATATTCTAATCGCCCACACCTGGCCAGGTGTCTAAACCTCCTTTAGACATCCTGTGGGGTACTTGCTTTGTCAGACTTCATTACATGGTATTCCTTGGAGGCAGGGTGGGGGGTGTGGGGAGGCCTTCATTTTGGTTAACCCATTAACTCACAGAGGCTGCCTTTGCAGCAAGGAGTTAACATGGTCTGCATTTTAGGTGGCCCCTTCTCCACACAAAGCCATTTCTGGGACTCATTCCACTCTGTACCCAGGAGCACTCATTTCTTCCCGTTCTGCTCTGGAACTTCTCCATCTTCCTTCCCAGCACCTTCATGCATCTGGAGTGCGGATTGAGCATTTATAAAACCTTAGCCTATGAGGCACTGCACAGGCTGCCAGGGGAAACCGATCAACGACAGCTGGAATAAACAGACGATTGACACGAAACACATTCTGCGGCCATGAGTAGGCTGACCACACCTCCTACTGGGAGGGAACAGCGAACCAACAAAGGAGCACTTGGTGTAATGGAGGAGCCTCGACCTGGGGGAGACAATCAACAGCTTTCAAATTCGACCAATTTTCCACTCAGTGAGGGGGGGCCCCTTGTTTGGAACTAGGGATTCAGGGAGATAGGCACCGGATCCCGTACTTTGGGGCTCCCAAAACAAGATGCACTATGGAACCGATTGACAGGGAGGCTACTAAAAATAGAATCTAGGTAATCCAGAATTGTGTATA